>CAXKVY010010407.1:0-48423 GCA_964058915.1 Tetropium fuscum
GAATGGGGAGAAAATCAATAGAGAGAAAATATGTTTAAATGAAAGATACAGTTAATATTTATGTATTTTTATGAATAAATAAGGTGGCTCCGTGGCACTACCTAACCAGCCGCCACTGCGCTCTTCTGAAAATAACATTATTGAGTTCTAATAAATATATAACTGACAAATGACAGTGTAATAAAAGGCGTAGAAAAACTGATGAGATTCTTTTCTTTTGAATTTCTGTTTTCACAGAATTGTTAAAAAAGGCTTATAAAATGTGAGAACTCTCAAAATATACAGGTTCAAGAAAACAAAAATTTTGAGCCCAATTTTCGCTTTTCAGAAAAAAATTTAAGCATCCCACGTCTTACAGGTAAAATAAAAAGAAAGTTCCCTTATACGAAATTTGACAAAATAAACATATTTCTTGTAAATCTATGCTTATGCCGTTATGAACGAGATAATCGTAATGACGGATAAACATTATTATGTGGCTCGAAATAAGATCGACGTGTGTCGCGAACTAGTTGCAAAGGAATTACGCGAGGAATTTAGGTGATGAGTCATGCGACTTCCAAGGGCTCTTAAGAACCTCCACATATGTGATGGGGTGACATAGATATTGGTGCTTCCGTTATGTTACAGAAAGAGAGGCGCGATATCGCACTGATGACCCCAGAACTGCTATCGGGCAACGACAATCACAATGATGGAGCACTTAAAGGAAGGGGTTAACATTAATATGGTAAGTGCCCAGCAGTCCAGAAGAGTATAACAGAAGTCATTTTGATTAGATGAAAACTAGTAGAGGTAGAGTTGATTTATCATGGTGAAACATGCAAAAAGAAAATATATATCCAATCGAATTGCTAAAAAGTTTTTTTTTAACATGACATGAAACATTGATTTAATAAATAAAGGGAACATTTTTTTTCGATTTCTCGTTCCTCTTCCTCCTACAAAAAAGCCCCAAATCCCTCTATCATCCGACCATCAGATTGCGTCGTTTATATTGACTTATCAAGATGATGCGCTTAATAGGCAGAGTAAAATCAGAAAGTGAAAGAAAGAGAGGAAAACTGAGAAAAAATGAGGATTTGAAAAGTCAGGAACATCTGGAGATTAGTAAGTTCCTTGAAATGTTCCACGTTTCTAATACAAGTAATTTTGCCCTACCCTTAGGTAACCCAAAGTAATTACGACTTGTTGAAATAAATATTAGCTGACGCTGCGCCACTGTTTATGGCCTACTACAATTCCTAGCCCCGCCGAGGCATACGTAGAACGCGTGAGAACTTCTTAGAACGATAGCCTGATATCCATGATCTGCAACGCGACATCTACATGACAATACCCACTTGGTGTAAGTAATATTCATAGAGGGGACCGGTCCACTCAAGGCCGTGAAGATGTAAAGCTGCAGCCATGTAAAACTGCCGAGTTTTTGTAGAAGGTGCTCGGGTTGCAAAACGCTAAGATTGTGCGAAATTAATTACAAAGCATCTGAAAGAAACAGATTAGACCTTAATCAATCAAGTTATGCAAGAGAAAGTGAACGAAATTAAAACAAAACAATGGCAAATCTAGCCTCTGCGTTCCTTCGGCATTTTGGCCACAAGCATCATAAATCAAGGGAGAGCCTGACTTACCTAACGTCGCGTCGGGGATTCTATAAATTATATTCAGCATAATAAGAGAATTATCCTATAGTTAAAATGGTTAAAATGATCAGGTGCGTGTGTGGTAACCGTGATTATGCTATTAATAATAAATCAAACGTTTACAACAATAATAGAATGTAAAATATTGTTTGAGCGGACGGCATTCGAAAAAATCTAATCTCTTGATTAATGAACGTTGTAACTGTAGATGGCAAACAAAAATGCATAACCCTTGACTGTAAATCAACGTGTAGAAGCGTGGATATTTTTTTTTATCCTATCCTTGTGTGTTTACTCAACTTTACGTATTGTAGATTGTGATTTGTTTTTCATAGTACTATTGAAAGTAGCGTACACAATGGCGCGTAGGCAACTATAGAATGTATGCTGCCGATTTTTGTGTGGAAACGGGTTTTCTACGCCGCCCAGAAGGATACATACGCCAAATGAGGTCAAACGTACATATTTCTAAAGGTCGCTTTTTTTCGGCTCCATTCCATTCATTAAATTAGCATAGGTTGGTCCGGTCATTATTTTGTTGCCTATAATAATCGGATATTACGCCACACGTACTAGTTGTTTTATTTGAACCACCAATCGAACTTGTTAGATGATTTCAATTAAAACAATTAGAAAGTACGAACCACTTACGGCGAGCAAAAATCGCCAGACGATGCGATTTGATGAATCGTGTTCCTTTCGGGTCAAGAGCTGTCAAAGATGATGAGTGGCTTCAATAAAAGTAATTGTAAAGTAACTCGGAGGATGTATTAAGTGATTCTTGCAATGTGAAGTGTTATTAACTCTTAATAGGTTTTACTGTTTTGCTGTGTAGGCTTTAATTTTAATTGATATGTAATGTTTGCACCACTCTGTCCCAATACGCGGCATTACGTAACCTGCCCCGCTTTCCCCAAATGTGTAGCGTGGGCTAGACATCATAGCCTGCGGTACCGTACCAACGGCTATTGTTACATCTAAGCTAACAAATGTATTTTATGTCCACCACGTCCTATTTCAAGCATCTAATACGCGGTTTTATTACCGATACACATTTTACCTGCAATAACAAATAATGCGGTTTGTTCGTTAGTTTAACATACGAGTACCTATATGCTGTAACTCGTATAAGGAAAACCTATCCTCATATGCAATCCGACAAGTATTCTACGACAGATAGATATTCATAAATGTCAGTGTTTTATTGTCCAGAGTAGGTACATGTAAATGTTTAACGCGACGCCGGTTTAGTCAGAAGAGTCGGCACCGTCAGGGAGCGGTTAAAAGCACAAATTATTAATTATACGTGCTTTAAATACACAAATGTTAATTACCACTCTAATGGCCTGCAATATCGGAGTATGATTAATTACGGTGATTACATATTAGGAGTAAGTCGACGAAGTAGCTAAGAAAAATTACCGTAATTACTCCAGAAATCATTCGCACGACTAAGTGTGGCCTTCGGCTAAGTGTGGCAATTTTTAATACATGTCATTTGTTTTCTACGCGGGCCACTCCTCGTCCATCCCTAGGCGAAACGTTACGTTTTGCGATTGTCCAAGAGTGAAAGTCCGATTTCTGAGCGCGATAATTAATTAATTTGTTTAATACAGGTTGCTAGATTCATGTTAGAATAAATAAAAGGTGTCAAACTTCACGCGTGTAATTGGATTTTGGCTTAAGGCCGGATTACGTGTTACGCAACGCAACTGGAAGCCAATGCGCGTGGAGAAGACAGGATGCTAGAGCAAAACCTAATATCGAGATTACGGTACAGGTAATTTTTAGTATATTACGTATTAAGTGATGTATGAAATATTACGCATGATGCTGCGTAGCGACGAGTGCGTATTTCCATGAGTGCGTAAATGCATTACACCAGGTATTATGTACCTACTATAACTACGACCTACTTCTTCAGTCACTCATCTCGGCCTATTTCGGCTTGATTAATTGACGGTTTTTCACATGTATTTTGTATGGAACTGTGCGATTTTTATCCAAGCTGAGCGATATTTTAACCGTGCGGTATAGGAATCTTACATTGAATCTTTCTTAGGGAACTTGTTGAACCTGTGTGTTTGCTGACTTTGGCACAGGAGGGAACTGAACCTACTGTTGTTCATCTAATCGACAATACCATACTCTGCAATTATAATACTGGGATGTACCTATATAATAATAGTCTTTTATGGATAATTACTCGCCTGCATGAGATGTATGTAAACAGGCTTAAGAGTCGATAATATTAATAAAAAGAAAATTCTCACGATGGCCGGGGCGAAACAGGAAACAAAATCGATTATAATCAGGTCTTCTTGCTATTCTGCAGCGTTGTGGTTCTATCACAATGTACTAATTAATGGCAAAGCGTACATTAACTATACAGGAAAATAAATGTCCTTTTAGCAATTATGTATGTAATCATGCACTTACGGCTGCAAATATTTCTTTAAGTTTCAGTGCGTCCGCGTCCGTCCGTCATTATCACAACCTGAAAAAGTTTACATTTGTTTATTTCCTTGTATTAATAATAATTACCACACGTATTCAAATATATTTCATATAACACATACTATGCTCCTAATCTCATTAGAAACATCATTCAAATTTTGAAAGAAAAATGCAGTAAATTTATAGTTTCGATAACATAAGACATAAGCGGTAAGCAATAGCCATAAGCAATCTTATGTCTTCAGACTATTTATAGTGTCTTTTCCGTAAGAGATTCTGAGATTACGCTTGCGCACTAACACCATATTTTCATTTTGTTCTATGATTAAACTTCGTAAAAGTAAGGAAAATGTTGGGTAACATCAATTAAGACAGCTTCCACGGACATTTTTTAAAACTCAGAACGCCAAATACCTATTTAAAAAAAACTTGGTCTTGTCACAACAATAATAATTATTTTAATGTAGTATTTTATGTTAGATTTAGGTAATTTGCATTCGCAGAAATCGTTTCTTTCTGACAAACTTCTTTCTCTGTGCCACCAACAACACAATCTCGAAATTCGCACGATGTTTGCCGATTCTTCCCCGAGTACGATTCGATAACGATATCGGTAAGAAATAAAAATAAACCAAATCTCATCGACTATAGCATACAGCTTAAGTCTTACAGCGTACTATAAATGGTTCTTAGTATTTCTTTGTGTTTATTTTTGTTACTGCTTATCGTAAAAGCTTAAAGGTACCATCGAAACTATAAATTCAGCTTAATTCTGAGTTTGTGATGTTTGGTGAGGTTAGGTAAGGTTTTGTGGTGTCTGGTGATGTTAGGTAAGGTTGTGTGGCGTTTGGTGATATATTTATATATACAGTGTAACTACTAAGGATGGCGATATATTACTACTATATAGCTTAGAACTTCGTTAATCTGGTAGTCAAGGCAATCGATTATTTTCCTAAGGAAATTATCCAATATCACCTGTTATTAAAGTAGAAACACCAGATAGGTACGGAAAATATCCAAGGAATCGAGATTTCATTGTTTGTCAATAAGATCTTTGTAATTGGTACATTTGTATCATGTAACAGATGAAGCCGAATCTCACGAAAGTTCAGCATTTCATCAATCATTATTAACTAATTACACATTATTAACTAACAACAGGTATTAATTAAATTATTCATTAAGACCAGAGATCGAAGGATTTACTTGCAGAAATATCCGCCAGAGGCGCTAGTGTATAAATATTATCATTCAGCGTGTAAAAAATATTTCTTCCCTCTGTTGCAATTAGTTCAGATTAGATGTCGCAACTACGGCTTCGTACAAGTACTTATGACATCGACATTGGTATGTTTGCCACCTAGCTTGAGAATTGGACTCGGGCGATGAATTATTTTGCAACTGTTATTTTCTATTTTTATTTTTTTATTTAGTAGCAGCTATGCTGATAGATTGTGATTATTGTCTCTCTTGGATAATATTGTGGTATTTTATAATTTTTTACAGAATATTTTGAGATGTCTCAAATTCCGACCCGGATTTCGTCTGCAATGGTGGTACAAAGAGAAGAGTGGATAATTTTCAAAATAGCGGATGAATTTTGAAAAACGTATTATCTTTTCTGCGACAAATGAAATTTAAAGTTAATTGTCAAGTGTTAAGTTTGAGATATATTGAGGACCGTTGATTACGCAGTCACGTCGCCGTCGATGATTTTATCGTAATTTTTTTTCACGATAATTTTAAGTAATTAAGCAAGCTTTACTTTCTTTAGGAAATCTTTGTTTTCCTCAAATGTAACTACTACAAAAAATTATATAAAATAAAGAAATATTTCAAAAAGTCGAATAAGTACAAATATTGTGTATATATTTAAAAAATAAAGCTATTTACAATGCTAAATTTCTGTTTTTATTCGGTGGTGTCGTGTAAGAATACGTTTTCGGTCATGTTGAGCTTAAGTTTGATTATCTCAACCTGTTCCTTAGTGTCTGATTTGATACAGTTACTCTATAGGTAACCCATGGAGTATTGTGGATGTAATCAACCGGCTATAGGACATGGTTATGAAGACATGAAGAAATATCTTCATAACCATGCAAAAAACTTTATCGGCATTTACAGATAATATTTTAACAATGTCATTTACAAAAACTAGACTAAATAACAATGATCCTAATATTACTCCCCTGTGGAACTCCAGAAGTAGCCTTCGATAGAATCGTTCAAATATTTTATTTTATTAGAAAAGAAAGCTGGAGCAAGAATGACTACCTCGTTCAGATACCTCATTTTTCACTTAGATTAATTTATTTTAAACAGTCATTTCCACAAATTATCTAAAACGTTCTCAACTCTTTAGGTACATCCGATCTGGGATGCTGTACCTATGTGTCATAACGTACCTTAAGAGCATGCAATGCTGTAAATTTTTATCAATTAAAGTAAATAAGAGTGTATCTTATAAACTTTTAGTATTAGTATCAATTAACTGTTTGGAATTTTATTGGTACCTAAAGTCTTTCTAAAAAGTATGTGTAGTTCAACAACCGGCAACCCTGACCTACAGAATGTTTCTCATGGGCGTAGGATTTTTTTTTTCTTAGGGGGTTGAAAGTAGAAGGTTTTTATATGCAACACCACAGCTGTTATTGAATGCAAGTTTCCACACCACTCATGAAGTATTGCTTTCAGCGCGTTACCATTTGTTAGTGGATGGTTCGCCAGTAGCCATATTTCCCACAAGAAACAAAAATAAATATGTACAAGACAGCTAAGTACCTAGCTGTGAAAAATAAAATAAATACATATTCCAAAATAGAGCAAAAAATTCTAAACAAAAAATAAAAACAATAAAATAATTATATATTCCAAAATAGAGCAAGAAATTCTCAACAAAAAATAAAAACAATAAAATAAATATACCTATATTCCAAAATATAGCAAAAAATTCTCAACAAAAAACAAAAACAATAAGACAAATAAAATAAATCACCTATATCCAAAAATAAAGAAAAAATTCTACACCAAAAATAAAAGTACCTTAATACCTTACACCTTAATACTTATCTTAAAATAGTTTAATTAATACCACTATTTTCATCACTTCATCTTCACTATCACTATCACCGTTTCCAATATTAATCAGAACATCCCACATTATCTGTTCCTCTTTCATCACGTGATTAATACACTTCTGCCAATTTTTTGCTGTGTCATTTTCTATTGCTCCTCGAAGATCTCCCTAGGTCAGCTAATTTGAAAGTTTCATTCACTCTCGGCACTTCCCCTTTTACTTGCGCCCAGATCAATTCAATGTGGTTCAGTTCGAAGTGATAAGGAGGTAATCTCAGCAATGTGACTTCATGCGTCAATTGTCCAGCCTTCATCACAGCTTGCCATACCTTTATCACGTTTCCATCCTGCCAGACTGCCAGACTCTCTTCACGGTATGTCCTTCGTTGACCCATGTTTCGTCAGTGTAATAAATTTTCCGCCCTTCGTTTGGCAACTTTTTTAATTTTCGAAGATAGTCTATCTGCCAAGCAACTATTTCATATCTATAAGAATACTCTTTCTGTCTACTTTTCCATACGTAAAATTTCTGTCTTTCAAAATTTTTGCCAGACGCCCTGCACATTTTAGGTATAATATCATTTTCACTTATACCTTGCAGCACCTTATCTAAAGTGGCAATTCGGTATTCCTAAAGAAACCGTGGACCATTCTACGTATCGAATTTGTTGCATCTTCGTCCACTACAAACTTATTTCGATCGCTGGACACTTCCATGTATCTTATCTTCTCTTAAAAGTGTGTATATGCTTGACTTTGATGCTTCTGTATAATCCGAACACGTATCCATCAATTCATCATTGTCGCGATAATGGAGATCGCAGTAATGCCTACGTTTTGGAATATTTTCCATCGTTCGCCGATATCATATTGTGTCACAATCACTCTATCGCGAAAGACCGTTACAGATTACAAAATACGCGCGAAATTTCCGCAAACCCGCCCATGCAAGAGAGGCGAACGTTTGCGACTGTTTTAACTAAAGACAGGCGACGCGTCATTACAATAAGTTAAAAAGAGATATACCGCTGGCATATCCGGCCTTGGGTCCACAATAGAGCGGCTTTGCCGCTTTTAACTATAAAAATGAATGTTTACTGAATTGCCATAATTAAAGTAGACGAAAATAAATGTAAAAATGGCTAACATCTTGGCCTATAATATATTATATTATGCACAATAATTATTTTATTACATTCGTATATAATATATACAACTTTTATATAGTATTGTAGAATTGTTTTTCCTATACGTCAGTCAACCACACATACTTATTAGAAAGACGGTATGTATAAAAAAGGTTTTATTAAATATTTTGAGCAGTATATATGTGCAAGTAACGCCTGCTTTTCACATCGTGGCCATCATATATACGCTGACAGTTATTTCGCCTTCAACAGGTCAATAAAAAATCAAGTTCCCACTTGGATCGCTGGAATGACGGATGGCGAGGAGCTGATATATTTTCCCGGTTCGGAACTGAAAAATTTATGGTTAACATAGACCGATTGTTGTGTAATGGAGGGCACTTTGGATACACCTGTTCAGGTGGACACTGGTTGAACCTGTTCAAATCCACACTGGCGTGTAGCAAGGTCGTCGAGCGGATTGCTGTCGACCAACTGCTCCTTGCAATTCACGCCACTTTTCGGTAAAAGTTGTAATATTTATTGTTTCCTCTCAGGTGACAGCTCATTCTAACGTATGATTAGAACAGACAGGCTTTTTACCTGTCTTGCACGTTTAAAAACACGACATACCCTGATATTATAATTAAAATCTCTCAAGCAATTAATCACGAAGGAGACCCTAGGAAAAATCCCGGTAGGCTTCGCAACGTATCAAACGGACGATAAAACAATGGAGCGCGGTGGGAGTGTGCATTAACAGCAGGGTCAAGTGAGCTAAGAGTCCCAACACAGTGTATATTAATAATTACGATGGAATGTCCGAGAATGCCCGTCTTGTGCATCCACTGATTGTGTTCGTGTAATTACATATTCGTGGGTTATAATTAACCCGCAGAGAGGAGTCATTGATCCAGGGAAGCGCTGGTGAGCTTTGGAAGCGGCTAATGCTACTCCGCAAACTGCCTCGGCCACAGCAGCACACCCTCCAGGATCATTTCCGGCCGTGGCTAAATTTGCACATAATTATGTTCAGTCTCCGTCCATATTTATGTGTAAAATTTAGTAAGTCTGACCACAAGCTTTACGTAAACCGATCTATGTCGCGACCGGAATCCAGATCGATATAAATTATCCGCAATCCGCGGTGTGCAGAGCGGCCGTGCTTCGTGAAAGTCTCCATTATATGTGTAAGATTTAATTAATAGACGTCATCTAATGGGGACACTTTTTGTTTATTTACGACAAGACAATCGGATTCGAGGTGTGGCGCGAATAGTAAACAGAGCCGGCGGACGACAGGTTGTGCGTTGTTACGCAATCGAAGATACTTCCACAATTGATCGGACAATCAGTCTACGTTTGTTCCCGACCAGCAGCTAGATAGGGATCTGGTAGAAAGCTGCTGATGTCTAGCTTGCGTTATCAATTTTGGGCATGGCCCACTTAGTTAACAAATAATTATTATATACAGGTCTGTAACAATCCATTATATCATTTCCACGAAATGCGGATTATATATAGAATAGAACCATTTCGGTCTAAGTAAGGGTACTGGTAAGGACTGGTCCATAGAGGGACAATTATTTTAACACTGCGTCGGTTGCACTCGTTTTTTTCTCACGAGTGGTGGCATGAGGTACTACATGCCCAATCCCAGGAAATTCCCAAGAATGCCCCAAGTATTTTTCGGATATATGCGCTATATTTATTATAAATGTAGGTATATTTGAACATAATATATAGTAACATAATAAGTAACATAATATATAGTAACAATGTAAGTAACTTTAACAACTAAAAACTGAAAATAATTACTTATATCTATAGTTACTTAATAACTAGAAAACTAAACAGCATGTATCTAATAAATGAATAACTAAAAATGGAGCAAAACAAAGCCCATCTATTTCATTCATCTTGATGCTCGGTACTTTCACCACTGGCGTTTTTATAACCTGTGGCGCATATGGTATCTTGGTGTTTTTTGCAGATAAAATTTCGACAATCACTGCATCTAACTGTTGTTTTTCTATCGTCTTTTCTGGGATATATATGACAGCGGCCCGTTTTCCTCTCTTGAACGCATCCGGCTTCATGAGGAGGTTCTTGTACTCGTAACAAGATGCGTACTTTCTGGCGAATGGTCTTTGGTACGTGTGATTGTATATTCTGTGAAGTATGCAAGGTCTAACAAGTTCTGACGAGAGATTTTTCAAAAAATTTCGCCTAACCACATTTGCAAAATTCCCGTTTGTCTCATATAAATGTAAAGCATTTATTGCTGCAATATTCAGTACGTCGAAAAATATTGTAAAAGGCCACCTTCGAGTAGTTCTAGTCACATGGTATATAACGCACATTTTATCTACGACATCGACGCCATACTTTGTGTGGTTATAATCTACGATCATGGCTGGTTTATTTACAACTCTATCAATTTCATCGTCGTGATGCATCGTTGATAGCATAGGAACATTTTTATTTTTTTTTGGTACAAAAGACACAAGCGTGCATTCTTTCCGGAAAGCAAACATCGAACTTTCTAATGGCCTTTTGTAGCTATAAGGCTTGATGGAATTTCCCGTTTATTAGCTTTGAGAGTTCCAAGTTCCAAGAGTTAGTTTATATTCTGTAAAAAGCTCCATTGCCAAAGGAAAGCTGATAAACCATCTGTCCATTGTGACGTTTCTATTAGTATTTTTTGTTGGTTGAACAAGTCTTTTGACAACGTCACCAGGCGAATTCGACAAAGACATCAGTTACATAAGATGGGCGTGAGGTAGGTAGGTATTTAAATTTACTACCGATTTTGGATCCAGACGTAACTAAAAAATATGTCTCTCTTCCAATTTTGCTAAAATTTTGGTACGTTTTATGGGAATTTGTAACATAGAGTCGAAACTCGTTACTTCATCGGGCGTTCTATAGACTAAGAGCTGGTGCCGCAGAGGTACCGAGGTGCCATCTTCAAAGATTTTGCTCAAAACCCTTGCAAAGGACACGACAGACGACTCAAAAATGAAAAACATTGGTGAGGGATCATTTTTTGAGCAAACAGTTTTTCATTTTTGAATAGTCTGGGGGATATTTTGCAGCGGCATTTTCGTTTGACAATTTTAATTTATGCTTAGAATTGCTTTTGCAATATGATAAAATGTCAGATGGAGGAAAGATTTTTTTTTTAAATAACAACTTTGGGGCGTCTGACACCCCTTTGGCAGCAACCTAGCGGTCCAAACCAAAATTTGTAACATAGAGTCGAAACTCGTTACTTCATCGGGCGTTCTAAGACTAAGAGCTGGTGCCGCAGAGGTACCGAGGTGCCATCTTCAAAGATTTTGCTCAAAACCCTTGCAAAGGACACGACAGACGACTCAAAAATGAAAAACATTGGTGAGGGATAATTTTTTGAGCAAACAGTTTTTCATTTTTGAGTAGTCTGGGGGATATTTTGCAGCGGCATTTTCGTCTGACAATTTTAATTTATGCTTAGAATTGCTTTTGCAATATGATAAAATGTCAGATGGAGGATAGAATTTTTTTTTAAATAACAACTTTGGGGCGTCTGACACCTCTTTGGCAGCAACCTAGGGGTCTGCCGATTTACATACATTCAGCTGGAGGTATGATCATTTTTTGAGCAAAAATATTTTCATTTTTGATTTTTCATTGGGATTTTTCAGCGGAATTTTCGTGCGATTATTTTAATTCTTGCCTCGAATGGTCCCTGTTGCAATATGTTAAAACTCCAGATGTAGGTAAGAAACAAATATTTGTTTTTAAATGGGCAACTCTAAGAGAAGACGTTCATACTGTCCACCCAGGGCACCAGGTACCTCGGAGACCGTTGCTGTTGTGATATTCCTGTTCAGCGCCCGGAAAATCTCCGAGTTGCAAAACTGTACTCATTTCCGTCAAATTTACCGAGTTGTAAATTTTTTATTTACTGTCTCTTCGAGATGCAATTCTAAAATGCATATTTCTACATGCAAAAATTCATTTTTCAAAAGTCATTGATCAATTTAGTTCACAACGTTTCTAGAATCGACGCAAAAAACCGTATTAAGATCCGTCTTACTGGTCAAAAAAATCAGTTATTAAATAATTAGATATCATATAATTAGATATAATTATTAATTAAATATCAGTTCAGTGCTTTATTTCCTCGACTATATATTTTATAGGAGAGAAAGTGGAAGTGGTTATAACATTTATTATAATTTTAAGTGGAGTTTAGCAGCTACTTTAGCACTTTAACTTCAAGCATTGAACTGTAAAGCAGATTATAGTAGATTCAATTTTTTTTAAACCGGAACTAACCCTTATGTGTAGTCCCTATTTCCCACAGTACTATCAATTTTAGAAAAAAAATGTAGAGACGGTTTTGATAGAGAATTTTACAGAGAATAATTTTGTATATGTGTATTTTTCTCAAAAAGTGCACCGTTCCCAAGATAATCTATAAAACCTCTAAATAGGGGTGGAAACGACGTCCTAGGGGATGAAGCCATACTATTTAGAGGTGGGAACTTTTCGGTTTAGTAATTGATATGCTGTCTCTAATATTTCTACAAATTTTCAAAACTTGTATGAATTTTTTCAGTTAAAAATTTTCGTTATATTACTGAACTATAATAATTACTGGGATATTGTCTGTGAAAAAGTTATGGAAGTATGATTAATATCTAAAATAAAATTAGGCATATAGGTTCATTGATCTAGTTGGCTGTGTCTTGAGTGCACCTTAATTACGGGTAATTTCCAGCAAGCGCTACCAATTTTAAATTACATATAATGGCGTGATAAAATCGAGAGCACTGATCGTTTTTTTGCCAAGGAAAATGTACTTTACACTTGCCAAATATCGTGTTATTGTGTCTAAATTACCGGTTAATTTATGAGGGCCAGTTTAAAAGCAATTTCAATGTGGTATTAAGGTCAGATGTATCATTACGAATTTGCTAAATGTGCATTAACAATCGCCCCTGTGTCTATATTTATTGAATTGGGATTATAGCATCGTATTTCCGTATTTTTTTATTTGTTGTCTCTACCCAGACTGATGGGCTGCAAAAGATAATTACCTTAATTATTGTTATTAAATGAAATGTAAAGATCAGCCATATATAATTAGATATTGCAAGAAAGCCGAGGAAAATGATAAATGAAGTCGGTATTAGCTAATGCACAATTATCTGGTAGAAATGATAAGATGCCTAGGCCGATGCTTATTAAACATCACAAATTATAATTTAATGGTCCACATTACAGGGTTTATTAAAAACGCTATTAGACTCGTGAGATTCCTGCTCGAAAACGTGGTCAGCATGTAAATGAATATAAGTCAGGCTGAATGTAAAAAAGATGAAACCACTGTTTTTTAATAGCACGACGTCTCATCCAGCCTCTATACGAATAGAAAAAACGAAACGATTTTTGTAAATTTTAATTTATGCTTTAGTTATAATTATTATACATTAGAGTTGCCGCAGTTGCTATGATTAATTTTCAAAGCAACGGTAAAAATGCCTATCGAATTTAATCAAGTGGAAATAAAATTGTATCCTGCTGTTAGATTCATAAAAATAATTTTTTATATAAATTGCCCCGACTTTAACAAGCGTTAAATGCCTTGTGAGGAATTTCTTGAATGAATTCAGAAAAATAATGATTATAAATAAAAGATTCATTAGAATCATCTTCAGCACTATAACTACTAAAAGACGATTGATTCCCATGTCTACGTGTGCCCGAAACAGCAATCATACAGCGCGTCGTATAGCAAGAAAATATATTTTTATGTATTGCGATGCGAGTTTCGACTTCAAAGCACTCATCACCAGGAAAATGTTTACACACACACTCACTTCAATATGTTTCCTGGAAACTGAAGAGCCGGAATCATGCTTTTACATCGAAAACGTATTTTTTTTTTATAATCCAACACATACTGCGCTTGCAAGGGCTGCCACATGGGCACTTGTCGCCATCCACATGGCCACATGG
Organism: Tetropium fuscum; assembly: GCA_964058915.1. NCBI lineage: Eukaryota > Metazoa > Arthropoda > Insecta > Coleoptera > Cerambycidae > Tetropium > Tetropium fuscum. Next base: position 14,318 of record CAXKVY010010407.1, read on the forward strand.
CTTAAATATTGAACTCGGGCGTTACATTTTTTTACAAATTATATTCATAGTAGCAATTTCCTAAATTATTTGTATGCAGATACATACATTTGTATACAAAAATTATTAAGTTGTTTCACTTCGTTGTTCATAAATAAAATAATGACAAAATAGTTATTTGAAAAAGATTTCAAAAATAGGACGGGGAAATTTAGTGAACATTTGACGAAAATATACATTCTTCAATTGTTTGAATTTCTATGAATACGAACAGTTGTTGATCTTGTTTAGGTTTTTAATTAAACGACATCAAAAAAGGAGGAGGTTCTCATTTCGACTGTATATTTTTTTTGGATGTTTACCTCAGAACCAGATTTATAAATCAATTTTAAACATTTTTTGTTGTTTTGACCCTCCCTCCCGACCCGACAATGAACCGCTGATGCTTACCTGCCGTGGCCGCTAGGAAGTTATAAATAATCCTGATGTTACCACGGTTCGCATAAGTACAGTAAATTATAAGTACTTACCAAATTTTTATTGCAATAATTGTTCAAAATGAAAACCATGATTTCTGATACATGCTTCAATTCGTCGACGTACCCTTGGCATTCGATCCTGACGCATTTGTGCAGCAGCAAAATTTGTACGTTGCGTCAGTTCTTCAATAAAATTTATTGGCTCACTGCATTTAATCAAAAATCCATTGCCCTTCAAATATCGATCGATAGACTAATAAAATGCGGACACTACAATAACATACAATTATAACAATAATAATATATAACCTATTTCAATACACTTACTATTAATCCTTCAATACGGGGGAATAACTAAATGATAACTGCCAATGTGGTTATTTTGTCAATTACTGCTCTTTTCGCCAATAAGTTCTAGCAATTCTAACCGAGATATATTCATCAAAGTCTATACAAAAGATGCAGCACTTACTTGCTATACGTTATAAGCTTAAAATCCACTTTTGGCTATAAATGTCACTTACTGCCCTTTTCCTTCTCAGGGCAGTACACTCCCAATACATAGATTAATATATTACAGTTGGAAATGTATGGGATAAAAACAACAATTTTCATGGCTTTTTACATTTCAATTATGAAATTTCTGGGTCGCAGTTACTCCACCTTATCAAATTAAATCCGAATTGGTTTCACTATAATATTATGTCTATGAGCTCTATTTAAAATTGTTCTTTTATTAATGTTAGTAATTGATAAATTTAGAAAAACAGTTCAAAAGTTTTGACATCTCATTTTATAGTCATATTTGAATTATATGATAAGAAACCTTAATTTCGTCTAATGTTGCTTCTTAACGCTTTTATTTCAACACTTTGCTCTTGTCCGTCTAATTTTGCTTAAGTTTCAGGATGCCCCATCCATATGGCTTCCATGCAACTCAATAACTCCTTTAGTACTATTATCTCCTTATTTCTCTGCAAACTGCTTCCAAATTTATATCTCCAATCCTTTTCTTATTTTCTCCCCTGGTCTTTGCTTTTTCCCTCTCAATTATTCTCTGCAAACTTTTTCCAAATTTCTATCTGCTATCCGTTTCTTATTTTCTCTCCATTTATTATTTTTCTCCCTTGGTTTCCACCCTTTTTGTTTTCCTGCTCTCTTGATTCATTTTTAGAATAGAGTCTATGCCATGTCCTATTTTCTATACTAATGTTTATGCCATCCACACTTTCTCACTTTAGTTATCGATATTATTTTTTAACAAAAAAACAAAACCAACTTAAAAAAATCTTTTTTAAAAAACTGCACTAAAAAGTAAAAAATATTTACGTTATTCATTCTTACTTAGATTACAATCAATTTATTAAGCCAATTATTGGTATTTTTGAAGTCGATGCCAGCCAGGGTTAAGTAATGTGTTCACTTCCAATTGAATACAACTGCCTAAACCGACACCACAATTACAAATAAACCTAAATTCAAACTTTTACTCCAATACAATTAGACATGTATACGTACGCTACTTCGTTATACGTTTATAAACTTTGGCTGGTACCGCCTCCAAAAATAACAATAGTTGTATATTATTGGCATAATAAATTGATTGTATTCTAAGTAAGAATGAATAACGTAATTAATTTTTACCCTTTAGTGCAGTTTTTTAGAAAAGATTTTGAGAGTCGGTTTTGTTTTTTGTTAAAAATATTTTATTGTATTTGCATTTAGCCTGGTATTTAGCATTGCCTCGTATTGAAGGCGATAACTAAATGTTAACGATCTAAACCCAATACCCAGCAGCCAGCTGCAGAGAATAGACAAATTTTACCAGTTTTCTGGAAAATTTTGCAGCCAGTTGCTTAATTACTAGTACGCCTAGTTGTGCATGTGTTTCAAGTTCACGGAGATGATACTCGTTATTAATTTTTATTAAAATTTTGCACCATTAAACGTTTGTTTTAAATTATTAAGCCTGTCAATGGAAATATTGTTTTCTCGAAAATTCATTACTATTTATTTTTGATAAAAAATTCGGAAAATTATGAAAAAAATTTAAAAACTAGCATGTAGGTAAATCTGTATGAGGAATGTTTCAAAATCGGCCAGTCAGTATTAAATTAGAAATTTAAATCATAGAAGGCAAAAATGAATATCCTTCCTAATTTTGCGTTGCAGTGTATGCCTACAATACCTACACGTTAAATGCTAGCATGATCAAGACTTCTCCTGGGTATCACCCAAGTGACGTTATCTCCTCATTGTCGATCCAGTTTTATTTACTAATGCTTAAAATCCCATCACAAAACCAAAGACAGTGGCCCTGGCAGAGACGGCGGTCTACAAAGGGAACAATACCCAGCCGGGATTTATTTTGAATCAACCCCTGGCAGTATTTATTCAGACTGCTCCATTATTCCATCAACAATCGCCCAGCTATTGTGTACCCATCTGTGTGCGAGATGCTTCCAAAACCGTGCATTGTAAACGCGGTATCTTAGTGCCGACCCTGCTGACCCCGCCCCGAAATCGAGCACAGGTGAGCGCCTTAGGCCCGGGATGACCCTTTTATCATAATAAAGATGTCTTTGTTCTGGATTATTCCTGCCCGATTGTGGGCAAATCAAGCGTGACAATGAATTTATCATAATGGTTCGGGTTGCTAGACGAGTTTATCACGTGGGGAAGAGGATCGTTCTCAAAGATCTACGATGCAAATTTGGAAGCGTGAACAAGACCAAAAAATTGTTATTTTCTTCTCAAACTATTTGGAAAATAAAGAGAGCAAGAAAACTCTATAGCCAAAAGCGGCCATGGGAGGGGTACTATGTTTTTCAAATTCATGGAAATTAAGTGCTAATGGTTTTTTGTCATTGACGGTTTAAAGTTCGACAAATTTAGGAAATATACAGCCACATGTCTGTCGCAATACTTAAACTAGAGAATGTGCTTATAACTTCCTAAAGTCTATAAAAATATTAATTTTAGGTGCCCGGATTATATTTACTGAGAATTTGAGTTTTTAGTGAGCTGTTAGTACTATATTTGATTTCCAAACAGACTATAAGCTCATACTGTATCGAAGTCTGTATGAAATGGAGACAGAGTTCACTGAACGGCAAAATGACCGAGATCAGCGCTAGCCATGGGCGTAGGATTTTTTAGAGGGTCGAAAGGAGAAAATTTTTACAATTTTTACATGCATTTTTTAAACACCACAGTTGATATTAAATGCAAGATTCCACACCACTGATGAAGTATTGCTTTCAGCGTGTTCCCATTTTTTAGTGGGAGATTCGCCCACTAAAAAATTGGAACACGCCATATTTCCCAAAAGAAACAAAAATAAATATGTACAAAATAGCTAAATAGCCATCACAACATGAACACGGAAAAATATAAATAAATATATATTGAAAAATAAAGCAAACAATTCTCAACAAAAAATAAAAACAATGAAAATCATCAGAGTAATAATAAATTAACAAACAACCGCAATATTATAACTCACCACTATCACTACAATATTGTTAACAAAATTTAGAAAATAATTTCCTAAATATGATACATTTTTGGGAGTTAATCAATCCCTGAAGCAACTATATTTCATATCTTTCTATGAGAATTGAGAATACACTTTCTGTCTACTTTTCCACACTACAATTTTTGCCAATTTTTGCATATTTTAGGTATAATATCATTTTCACTTATACTTTGCAGCACATTATCTAAAGTTGCCAGTTCGTTCTTTGTAAAGAACCCGTGGACCGTTCTATGTATCGCATGTGTCCATCTTCTTCCACTACAATTTTATTTCGACAGGTTCTTGGTTTCGGTGGCTTTACACTTCTATGTATCTTTTCTTCTCTTAAAACTGTGTATATGTTTTCCCTTGATGCTTCTGTATAATCCGAACATATATCCACCAATTCATCCTCGTCGCGATGAGGATGATCTCTCTGTTTGCAGTAAAATACTCGTAAAATAATTTTCACTTTCACTTTTGTCAATTGACAATTTAGATTATTGTAGGTATATAATTCTGAATAAATCTATTGTAAAAAGTGACTACTCACTCCATCTAACATTTGTGAATTCATCCTCAAGGCATGAAGGTTATGAGTTTCGTGGCGGCCATAAGACATCTGTTATGGTAATTTCATCTCTTATCATATAGCGTTATTGACCGTTCTCAACGCATACGGTAGTGTCACTATGTTCTTATCCTGTGGGCGCACTTAGGCTAGATGAACAGATCTATGGCAGGTGGCCTGTTTTCAAAGCTATCGCCTTGGTCGTGTGGTACGAGGCCATTTTTCTTCTTTTCTTCACTGCTCGAGCGTCGTGAGGAGACGCTACTTATATTTCAAGTTTATCAAAGTGCTTTTTTATAAAATAAATACGTTGTTATTTCCATAGTAGTGTGGGATTTATTAAGAAAATCACTATTGCGTGTTGTGGTGTTGTTAACTCGCACATAATCGACTGTATGTTGGATTGAACAAGATGAGAATAGGTAAGCGATTTTTTTGTCCGTTTTCTATTCCCACCTTTTGTGTTCTCTAGAGCCTGCGTTGCGTTAAATTCCTAGTGTTGATTGAAGGATGTTAGGCCACCTTTTCGAAGCCGTTTTACACCAATTCAGTAGGTTTTAGAAACTTACTTATTAGCTGTTTCGCTTGTAGGGCTTCTTACGACGAGTGTTAGTTGAGTCCGTCTTCTAAATTCACTTCAAGACACTGGTCATCTGTGCCTGATCACTTATAACCCTGTAACTCCATATGTAACTTCACCGGTACTTGGTCACCGATACCTAGACATCTGGATACCATTAACCCTTGTATGTCTACGGGTCGTTCAACCTGAGCCCGGGATTGTTCAAGAATTTGCTTCCACCTGGTTGAAATATATCGACATACACGTAAATTTACTGGAGAGACCCATCTTACTAGAAAACTTGCTTGCAATTTCACAGATAAGAGATCAACTTAGTTTAAGTGTATTTTAAAGGGGCACGCCTTATTCATTAATTTGATATTACTAGTGTATGTGCCTGTATATAATTATTACGAGCCCGTGGCTACGTTTAAAAACTTCATTTTACTACCCTTTACCTAAATTATTTTCATAGGGTACGAATACCTGAATGGGTTGGTGCTTAAATTGTGTGATATGTTTGGTTTGTTAACATTTATCTTCAATATGCACTCACCTGGATACCACTATTTAGATAACATGTTTATATAGACATAGTCTCATTACTTTTTCTTTATATGGTCCGTGAACCGTGAAGTTCAACGTGCACGCTGAATTGTAGTGAGTAAAAATGTTTTATTTTATAAAAGTGACATGTGTCATGTGTCCAGGTATAGTACCACATTTGGGTAATATGTTTTAGGAATATTGTTGGGGATTTATTTCTATCTTGTTCTCCAAATTTATGTGAAATTCAACTTATCTGTAGTTTACGTTATATGCGATTCAACTTATGTGTAATGTCGCTCTCATATGATTTTTGGTCAATAAATTTTTAAAATTAAATTTAGATGCCAGTATATTCTTTTTTATCTTTATTTTACCAGAATTACAGACAGTGTCGAGAGTAGGTTTGATACCCAGGATAATTGCAGACCATCTGACTTGGTTGCGCATGCTCAGTGGCGTCCACAGGTAGTTAGTACCTTTGGTACCTACTGAACTTACTAATTTTATTTATTTATTTTAAGCTGAGCTACCTTAGCCAAACATTTATTGCCTACTTTAATGGCTGTTAAATATACTCTGGGTGGAGGGTAAGAGTATAGAATTAAATGACAGTGTGCTAATAATTTATTTGATGGTTATCTGACATAATTCAATTTCTTGTAGTGTAATTCCCAAATAAACAACGATTTAAGTACCTACTACAATTCGGGAAGTAGCAAATTCAACTTCAAGTAATACAAAAAGATGCCATAAGTAAAATTGGGACCAGTTTGATTGTTCTTTAAAAATAAAATTCATAGTTTTTTTGAGGCTCATTTGATAAATATTGATCTTGGAATAATCTGTTGCCTCTCATTTGTCGTAAATATTGTCATTGTAATATGCTACTGTATGCGCTAAAATACATTGGTGAACGTTGAGTTGAATGGTAAATGTAAAAATGGCTATCATCTTAGCCTATGCTATAGTGCTTTCGTTAGTTTAATATGCAAACTAATGGAATGCGGTGCTCAGTGGCGCGCGCAATTATCCTAATATAGGAAATAATATAAAAAACAGTAATGTTAACTCAATTTAATTTATAATATATCAAAAACAAATTGCAAATGGATGCGAACTGTAAGTGTATTTGTTTTTATTTTTTCCGAGCGAACGTTTCATCTGTTGGTATCGCCTGAAAGGCATTTATAGGGTGGTGGCGCACGCATATAGGTATAATTTCACGCGTTGTATTAACGGATAATTTTTTAATTCTCTCAGTGACAGTTGTAGGTGTTCGATGAGTTATTGTGTCCTTGACCGTATTAGGTAGGTGTTTACCACGCGACATCGAACGTGTACGTGAAATGTAAAAGTCGTGCTTGGGTGTTTTTATAATAATTGTGTCTAGTTTTTGTAAAATCATTGGTTATAGTTAACATTTTATAGTGTTTTTTATAGTATTATAGTATTTATAGAATATAGTGTATAGTGTTTATAGGTTATAGTGGTTTATACAGAGTAGTGCAGCGGAAGAACTAGGCACATCAGAGAGCAGAGAGATTTCTATCTTTTATTTTAAATTGCTATTGGCTAAATTGAGCACACATTAAGTTGTACACGCAGCATGCAAAATATTCTTTTGTATAGTGATGTGATTTACCGCTTCTGTAGTAATGGGGTATTTTTTTAACAATGGGAGCCGAAAGTAAATGGAAAAAGAAGATACCCGTATTTTTTTTTGTTTAGCTCTAAAACAAGCTGTAAAATAAATAAATAACATCAGGTGCCGTCACTAAGCGCAAGTATAAATAGTGCGGCAAATGTAGTGATTTTAGGGTATTCTGTCTATAAATTGATGGCAGCGACGCCTCACTGCTTCCTGTCGGCCATTGCTGTTGATATTAGTATTTATATATATACATATATAACATATATATCCAGTGATTTGTCTATTTTCGCTTAATGACGTCATAGAAATTCAAACTGCAATTAAACACGTATTCTGAATATTGCGCATTATTTCTTATGTAAAAAATTATGGAAAAAAATGTACTTGTTGAATATGCAATTGCCCATTTTTGTTTCGATCGAGCGAAAATACCCGATTGTTACGGGGTTTCTTTGTAAAATGTCGCACAATTTTTAGCTCTAGTTTGTATATCAAACGGAAACACTATATATTATTATATGCACAATAATTGTTTTATGACTTTCATAAATAATATATCACACAACTTTTCTAAAGTATTGCGGAATTTTATATTGAATATTCAGAAATTCGAGAATTATATGTGGCACCAGCAATTTCTTTCCGTTCCTTTAGGCGGTCAGTGAACACAATGCAGATACATTTTATGTTTGGATTTAGACAATATGTACTATATTTTATTTACCCATTAGAAATAGTTAGAGGATCTTACATATTTCTGACGTTTATATATTACATATATATATATATATATATATATATATATATATATATATATATATATATATATATATATATATATATATATATATATATATATATATATATATATATATATTGTGAAGCTTTGTCGTGGACAGCCTACTGTGGAAGTTAAATGACGCTGGTCTGTATGCACAGGCCTATGCAGATGACTTGTCATCTTGCGTGGCCCCATGGCTAGGGCCATAAGAATAGTTGAGAACTGGTGCCAAATAGCTGGCCTAAGAATAAACCCTAAGAAAGCTCAGCTTATGCTATTCAGCAAAAAGAGGAACCAAGAAAATCGACCAGAGATTACTCTCTCTGGTGTGGTCCTCACCTACCACCAGACGGTGAAATATCTAGGTGTTCACCTTGATGCTAAACTGTCTTGGCATGATCACATATCATGCAAAATCAGGAAAGCAACGTGTGCACTGTGGACGTGTAGGAGGGCCTTTGGTGGAAGCTGGGGTCTTAATCCCAAGGTTCTCCACTGGCTCTACTGCACTATTGTTAGACCAATTTTAACTGACGGGGCCATCGTGTGGTGGCCTTGTGTTGAAAGGAACTAACAGGCAACTGGACAGGGTCCAGAGACTTGCGTGTTTAGGGATGACTGGAGCATTGAGAACGGCTCCCACCAGAGCTCTGGAGGTGCTATTAAATCTCATGCCACTACAAATATTCATTAAATTGGAAGCCATGCGTGCTGTATATAGTCTGCGCACGCTGGACCTGTTACAGGTGTGCTCATTCGGGCACTCTCGCATGTGGAACTGGGCCACCGAACGATGCCCGGTTCTACTCATGAGTGGTGATCATATTCCCACTAAACTATATCCCTCGAGCTTCCTGGAGGTCGTAATCCCTGACCGCGAGGAGTGGGGGATAAAGAACACTCCGATGGTAGTCCGCAACGGAACCAACTGGTATACGGATGGATCCAGGGCGGATGGAATGTCGGGTGCCGGAGTCTTTTCTGACTCGGAACAAATAAGTAAATACTTTGCTCTGGGTGCACATGCTACTGTCTTCCAGGCCGAGGTATTTGCGATTCTATCCTGTGGGCTGGAGCTGCTAGCTGGCCCACAAAGAACTGGTAGAATCAATATATGCTCCGACAGTAGAGCTGCCATCTTGGCACTTAGTGCCGTTAAAGTGCGCTCAAAACTGGTTCTGGAATGCAAGACCGTCCTCGAGACGCTCTCTCAGAGGAATAATTTACGCCTTGTTTGGGTCCCAGGACATGCTGGTGTACCGGGAAACGAGAAGGCCGATCAACTAGCCAAATTAGGCACTTTAGAGACACCTACTGGGCCTGAACCCTTTGTAGGGATCTCCAGAACCACAGCGGTTCTCTCAATGAAGACTTAAGCCAACATTGTTGCACAACTGCTCCAGGCATGAGACAAGCTAAAGAACTCATATCTGGTCCCGACGCTGGGAGGACCAGACAGCTGCTGAAATTAAGCAGATGTAACTTAAAAACAGTGACAGGTCACTGCCACCTAAGACGAAACCTTTACATAATGGGTCTTGTGCAAGACCTTGAGTGTAGGGGATGCTTGGAAGATGAGGAGACAGCAGGGCATGTTCTGATGAATTGCTCCGCTTTCCTGCATACACGTATGCAATACCTGGGACAACTGATGCTGATGCCCAGGGACTTTAGAGAGCTATGTCCCAGCGGCCTAGTTGGCTTTATTAAGGCAACTAGACTGGTATAGCTCTCGAAAGGCGAGACGTGACGGGCCCATACTGAGGCTTATACGTCAAAGGGCAGAGCCCCCGCCAATCTCAAATCAATCAATATATATATATATATATATATATATATATATATATATATATATATATATATATATATATATATATATATATATATATATTTATATATATATATATATATATATATATATATATATATATATATATATATATATATATATATATATATATATATATATATATATATATATATATATATATATATATATATATATATATATATATATATATATATATATATATATATATATATATATATATATATATATATATATATATATATATATATATATCAACGAAAACTTCACCGTAATATTTATAAAATAATCAAAACCACAGTTGTATTATGGATTTAAAAAATACAACCAATAAAAAGATTTTTAGTTCAAGAATGTATGTAGAGAGAGACTTATTTTTGTTAAGCAAATATGGTATAATTATATTTAGGGATAAAATTAAATGTCTCTCCATATCATGCCTCTGCACCTAGACGACACGACTAATATCTGTAATCTACTTGTGATGTGTAACTGTTTTGTCGGTGACTAAGTTTTCCCGCCAACTTTGCACTCGTAAGACCAAGTAATAAGACCCAGTAACGTCTACTTTGATGTAGCTAGCATTAATTAACAAACGACAAAATTGTATTTAAACAATGGAGCGAGAGCAGCTACTGACTAATTTACCGATATGAATGCCGCGCTCCCTCAAAGCATTCACGGCGACTTCCCCGAGCTTGATTATGCAAACAACTGTACACGAATTATGCCAAGATGTCTCGTCATTTGCGTTTTCCCGAAATTTCTGCAAGTACATTTTCAAACGACAGTGCTTTCGTAAACTGTAGACGGAGTAACTCATAGATGCGTTAACTACTGATCTACATGCACTACTACTTTGTCCCGGTATTTAAGTCTAAATAATTTAATTAATAATCTCACTCAATATTTTTAATGTTACTTAAAATTTTGGTGAACGTAATCCTCTATAAATCATTCTGCTACGTTCGTTGCTTTCCATCCACCATGCCTCTTTTTAGGAGTGGTGATGTCTGCTCCTGCATCAGTCAGTATCGTAGCAGACATTCTCCGGAAACAGTGGCCGATCTAATTCCCAGCATTCGGCAATTTAAAAAAAATCTGCATTTTTTAAGAGAACCACCTGATAATTTACACCAAGGTCTTGTACATTTTCTACTCCTATATCTTGGGAAGAATCTTGAATGCCTAATTAGTGACGGACGGAGAGAGGCATATTTTCGAAACATTTGGACAATATTGACTCCATCGATGTTGAAATAGTAAATTTTCTCTCCTCACGTTCGTCTTTGCATTGGGAATCTCGTCGTTTTTTTTGCCCCTGAACATGAATCTGAACTTTGCTGACAGAAATTTTGCCTGAAACTCTTTTTGCCTGGAACCCTTTTTGCCTGAAAATTTTTGCACATTTTTCGGTTTCTCGAATATATATCAAACACTATGGGTTTCATCGAAAAAACCGTAGAGAAAAGAGGTAAGGTAAATTTTCTGCATTATTCACGTATTTTATTTTTTCTCTGGCCGATGATTCTGCCGCTAAAGCGCGCTGGAGAATGGTCAATATCTAAAAAAAGTGACGAAATTAAAGTGCCGATTTATGGCACTTTACGTCCGATTTTCGTGGATACAACCAATGTCGATAATGTAAGCTGTCACACTTTTGAAAGTTAAGAAAATATTGCAGAAAAATGAATAGAATAAACTTTTAATTGCACCACAAATTCTGACATAAAAAAGTACGTAGTCTTAAGGCAGCGATTCTCAACCTTTTTTACTCGGCGACGCACTAACATACTCCTTACAAATTCGCGATACCCTTACATACTTACATGTATAATTTTTGGTAGTAGGTAAGTACAGATGCATATAATAAACATTAACCTATTTTATTGCGTAAGAATATAACATACAAATACATAAACCTTGTCATAACGTAAGAAAAAATTAAAAATAGGATCTTCAAATTAGTGTGTAATTTGACCCTTGTGACTTTTGCAAAGTTTATCTATGGGACGAATTGGACCAACTCTTCATCTCGCTATCCACATCAAGTAGTTGAGAACGCTATCCAGATTTTATATTTTTTCATGGCATAAAATGCAGATTCACACAAGTACAATGTTGAAAAGGGCAGTAAAAGAGATACTGCTTTCTTTGCTAATTCTGGGGATTCATCCTTAATTGAAATACGAAAAACATCTGGAACCACTTCTCTAAATTTTGATTTAAAAATTGGGTCAGAATACATTTCAATAAGTTGTTCCTTTTTGGAACAACTTATTCCTTTGGAACCACTCACAGTCAACACTCGAGATGGAGGGAAAATATTTAGTTATTTTCTTCTTACAACTTACATATATGTGCTCTTTATGCTCTCCTTTCTCTTCCTTCTGGTTTCAAGTTAATTAAAGTGATAGCCGTTTCTGGAAAAGCAGTGAGATCATTCTTTTCTATAGCCGAGTTACACAAGTTTTTTGGAAAATGCACTATTTATCAATTGATATGGTTTTCTTTCGCACTTGCATATTTGCATTAAAATAATTTAGCTTACTGAAAATGTCAGATAAGTAAGCCAACTTCGCACAGCAAACAGAGTTCTAAGATTTTTACTCACTTTGATCATTTTTCCTTTGGGAAACCAACGAATTTTACTATGGAGTAACAACATTATCTGCGCCATTTCTTTACAAACTTAAACACCCTTGATTTTACCGGACGAGTTTTGATGAAGTTGACCATAGAAACAACAGTTTGCATAACCTCACCCCATTGACTTCCATCTGTAGTTTTCAATAATCGTAGTTGTCAATAGTTTTTGTAGTTTTCAATAGGAATAAATAGTCCTAAGCGAAACTTCGCAAAACCTTCCCCTATTTGCCATTTCTCTTCCTAATATGCTTAGCCTACTATCAAAATATATTCTCCCATGACTTTTATATGTTCAAAATATTAAGCCCACAACAAAATTTAAAATAGACACATTTCTAGAAAAATTAAATGCCGAAAAATCGGCGAATTGATGGGCGCGACAGGTCATGGTGCTCTGTGAGTTAGCCCTTGAACGTGTGGTGTTTTTTAGTCGACCATTTCTTAGCCGAGTGTGTTTTTTTATCTAAAATGGAGGCTGTGATGTATATATTGTATTTTACAAGCGCGCACATGGTGGAGAATTCGAGGGCCGAGAACCATAGGGTTCCAAGTGACATTCATCATTTTTTTCAGGAGTCGAATTTTAAAGTTTAGGGCTGAATAAATTTGTACTATCAAAAGTAAATACTTTTAAATAAATCGTATGTTTTTATATAGGAATCTGACAATACATTATACCTAAATCTGAGATTTTCTTTGAATTACAAGTGCCAGTTTTATTAAATTTTTTATAACACTACAGTTGTACTTGGAACCTTGTGGCACTGTAAGCCACCGTATGGTACTTTTTTATTATAAATTCAAAAATGGTATTACCTTTTTTCTATTTGCCAAAATGTTTACTAATACACACTATAATTATGTTTGGAATACATGACTTTGGAAGACATGAATGAAAGTAACTTTATGTGACTGTAAAGGATGTTTATCGTGAGAATGAAGCAATTTATTCACCAAATAAACTTTTATTTAAAATTAAAAGAACATTACATTTTTTAACACAAAAAGAACATATTTACATTATTTTTTAAATTCGGAAATGAGACATTTCATGTACTCTTGATCTTGGAGCGGCATCCATTTATAGGCAAACTCTACCTGTTCAATCTTCTTCTCGGTGAATGATTTTGTCTTCGAATTATCAGCGGGGGCTATTACAAAATTAGCACTGGTAGAATTACTTTCGGCAATGACGCCTCGTCTCCCCTTTTTGGTAATTTTCATGTTAACATTCGCGGTCACAAATTGGGTACTGTGGTCGTTTAGTTTATACTGAACGCTAAACAGTTCTCCTTGCACAAACCGTAACTGACATACTTTCGTGTAAAGTATTTTATCATATTTATACAATGAAGCACTTTTTTTGAAGTTTTTAAATTGATTTGACTTCATATTAATGATGCGGAAAGGCTTCTTTCTATCAACTTTCAATAATATTCTAATAAGAGATAGAGGAGACCAAATGTCTGCAACCCTCATTGCCTTTTCTATGCGAGAGTGAATGTTATCTACAACTTGTATGCACGAATGCCCAGGTATGGAGTACTTCATTGTTATCATCTTGATGGATGGATGTCGGTGCAGAAAATCATAGATTGCAATTGAGATTAGCGAGTTCCTATTCTGAGGGACACAGCTGTCACTCCAAGTTATGATCTCAGTGATTTCTGGATGGTTTAAAATAATATTTTGCAAAATTTGAATGAGAGCACTAGATACATCATTGCCAGATCGTCCACACATTGTTTCAGGCCATATTGCACAATATACCTCTTTACCAATTGAGCTGTGGGCCGTTAAATTATAAACATTCAATTTTTGTTTATAAAAGAGCACTGAGACCTCAGATTTAGGCAAATTAATTACATTTTAAGTCAAAGCAAATCACCACACAGTTAGGAGCTTGGCTTTTGTTGTCATTTTGACGTTCTTGGCGCATTAATATTTTTTTTGAAATGTGAGACTGATATGCAATTTCCTTTTCTTCATTCAATCTTTTCTTCTTCTTGGCTAATCTGTATTCTTCACAGATATCACATCTATCTGTTTTTGGTTGAAGGAACTCCAGATTATATTCAAAATTGAAAATATGACGATACAGAGACAATTTTTGGGGAGTGATTTGCTGTTCATTGCACATTTCAACGTACAGTTCATACATTTTTTGTACATTAAGTGACGGATCAAGGTAATGCTTTTTTGAATCTTTCCTGCAGTAGTGGGCTTCCACATATGGAAAAGACTCAATGTGTTTTCTTACTGCATCTTTATCTTTATTTGATATGCGATCTACAGTACATTTTCCCCTTTTATCAGAATGCGGTGTACCCGAATCGCTTTTCTTAAGATGTACATTATATACAGGTTTTTGGCTAATGCATAGTGTATTTAAGAAGAATAGCTTGCACGCGCGCCATTTTTCATTTTCCAATTCAAAATAATATTCAAAGTTACTAGACCATATTCAAAGACTTATAATTGCTTTCAGAACTTCTCTTCCTCTTAATCAAATTTCTTTTTGTCATGTTAAGCAAAAAGCCATATTTCCCATTTTGGTCTAGTGAGTAGTAGCTATTCTTTATTTCTATTCTGACTTCATCATTAAACCTTTCCTTGCATTTATAACGGCAACTTTGAGTGCAATCCCTACCTGTATCAATTATCTTGTCAGGTACAGATATACCTTTAGCATTAACATACTGTCTTCCTTTTTGATAATTTTCCTTCCTTTGTGATTTTTTCCACAAATGCGGATTTTTCCTTCGTTTTCGTGTTCTTTTCATCTCTTTCATAGGAGTTTTTTCAGATTCAGATTCCGTGTCACTGTACTGCACTATAGGATTAGCCGTCTCTATTACTGTAGCTTGAAGTTGCTCATTTGGAGCAATGCTATTTCCTTCAGCTTCTAAAATTTCCAAAGTCGTATCGGAAGTCTTTGAGGATTCTCCAATTTCAGGATACAATCTTTTTTTAATAGCTGCTAGACTATTATTGTATGATGTTCGGTTCGCACAGCTGTTGGTAGCTGCTGTATTACAATCATCCGAAATATGATAACATAATCTAGGCCTGCAAAAATTAGGTTATGTTATTATTATTATTACAAATAAAACATTTTAAAAGTTTACCTTTTATTTCCATGATATCCATTTCGGGGACGTATTCTGAGCCGGAGCTACAAATATTATCCCAAGACTCACTTTCAGATGCAGACATCTCAAAATAATACACAGGAAACTACTACTATCAACTTAATTTCACTTTGTACTTGAAAATCTCTGCTTGAAACCATATGGTTCTGACATTAAATTGTCAAATGTACTTGAAACTATATTTCTCTAATGATTTTGGCGCCATCTGTCAACATATGGGAGACATTTTTACAGGAAACGGTGTAGAATGTTTAAGAGAATAGATTTCTGCAAAAAAATTAATTTTGTACAAATTGTCGCTTGGAACCATATGGTTCTCAGCCCTCGAATTATTAATAAATATTAATCTGAAAGTTAAGTAGAAATGATCCTAGATATCCGGGCTAGTGCGTGAGGTAGTTTTAGTTATTGTTCCTGACCTAGATCCGTCGTAAGTGTGACATATTGACACGCTAAAAGTATAAAAATTAAGTAAAACGTGTTGTATTATGAGTGCCGGTAGACTAAGTGTATGGCAATTATAAGTATTGAACATAAATGTGTTCAACAACTAGAACTAACACAGTATGCGACTAAATTATTGAGTTTAAGGCAACGCCGTTTCGGAAAGTCCAATTAGTAATTTTTCTACAGATAAGTATTACGAATATATTTTTGGTATAATTATAAATAATTTGATTAAATTTCAATATGTATCTATATAATTAAAATTTAATAACTGAGGGGGGGGGGCTAAACTTATATTGCCGCCACTGATCAAGAACATTTAGTTGCTAGCCACTATTTTACATCTTTCAACATAAAGATGCAGAAAAGGGGAGATGCAGGAAGAATGAATCAAAATTATTGCAGGACAATGCACCAAAATAAAATTATTGCAGGAACGGAAAAATAGATACAAAGAAAGAGAAGGTAGCCAGAATGAGAAAAAAAACAAGAAGCAAGCGAAAAGAGAAAGTGAAAAGTAAGGAGCAGGGGGAGGGGGGGAGATAGAAAGAAGATAAGGAGCATATCCCCAAAAATATTTCAGCAAACGTTTATAAATGTTTGCAATTGTATGTTGACATACTTACAATTGTATATTTGTCATCGTTACAACAATAAAATATTGTATCCTGAACGGCCATGGGAAGTAAACATATTGCTAATAAAGTCCGCCATACGAAAGTTAACAACGGAAAGAATGCGGGAAAAAAAATCACATGTGGCCATGATGTTTATTAATAAAGTAATTTAAAATCTGTACTGTTGCTTACACAAACAAGCAAAATTTTCATTATTCTCTGAGCTTGACAGAAGCATCTTCTCCCTCATACGTCGTTGTTCAACTCTCGTGTGGCGGACATCTTTCATAATTAAGTCAGGTTTCATTGAAAAAGAGAATAACAAAAAGAAAAAAAGTAAAATGGGTTTTAGATATCCTAATTTTCGAAAACAAAACAGTCAAATGACTTAAGAACAGGTGATTGTTGTTCAATTTTTACCGCATGTCACTGTAAAAGCAGACCACGCTACGCACAAAAAAAACAAATTCCTTTGACTTACCGAGACCGCTCTGCACACGAACAAATGATTGCAAACGTTTGCGAATGCTCGAGATTTACGTCTCCATGGCACCAACCAAATATTGAGTTCGTAAATATTTGCTAACAATCACAAACATTTGCCCTTGTTGGATGGGAACCTACATAAATGATAGCAAAAGGAAGGGTGCTGAGAAAGAAGGAAAGAAATACATAAAAGAAGAGCTATTTGAATGTTTTTTGTTACAAAATCGCCAAAAAAATCCTTGATCGCCATTCTTATCTTGTTATTATTTGATTAGTCATAAGCATTTATATACTGTATCTGAATTTTCTCATACAGATGAAGAACATTCAGATACAGTAGATATTTTCTCTGCTCCTCAAGGAAATGCAGAGCTCAGATTTTGCGAAAGTTATTTGCGCGCTCCCCCCACTTGTTTCCGAAATCGCGGCCCGGGATGTGCGTATTCTAGACTTAATGGCGGTGTTGAAAGAGGCAGCATTAGAGGGAAACAAAGCAGTTAATAAATCGGCCGGAACATATGGTATTGTTTAAAATGAACGTGTTGATTGAGTACATAAAACGTTACAGTAAATAAACAGAGTTTTATGAAGTCCTTATTAACGGCAGTGTTTAATTTTAATTACATATTGTGAGTTACACGCTGTTTAAGTTTAATTGCCTCTACGCTTTTCAGCTCCAAACATAAACAATGAATGATATTTGAATTACCGAGGTAGTAAAGTAATACAAAGCGGGGTTTTGTGCGATCTTAACAAAACAAACAAAAATATTAGCACATATTTTGAAAGATGTGCCTTCCTGCAATGTCGTCTGCCAATACCAATTTATTATGTTAATTACGGCGTTATTATAAATTTATTAGAACTGACTACTCAACAATAATGGAAAATACATAGAGGTGCACAGCTTGCCTCGCGGTACACGATCTTTTGATTGATGTGCTTTCTAATGTTTTAAAATAAATATCTGTTAACCGTAGGTTCCCACATATCATGGGCTTTATTTGAAAATGTTTAGACTCCTGCTGGGCACAATACAGCGGACAATGAGTCTGCGAGTATCTTACCAGGTTTTCACACTACAAGTCGACATTCACCAGCATTAACATGCGTAGATGGACGATGGAGATTGATGGAAGGCTTAAAAAAATACGAGCCTGATTATACTATTAAGTTGAAGCAATATACCATAAAGAATACCCCGTATATTGGTCATTCGTTGCCGGTATGTATATAGGATGAACTTTTGGCTTCTCGTCGAATTAAGACAAGACAACCACAATCTAAATGTCATTTGGGAAAATGTTGTTAATGCTTTCTCATTGGGATAATACACATGGATTCAAAAGTTTTGCATCACCCGGTTTTAGCATGTTTAATTATCGTTTTTAAACATGCTAATAAACCAATTCTTATTCTGTCAACCATTCCGGCATAAGCGAATAAACAATGTCAGGTATATAAAATATTAATAATATGCTGATTAGGATATATATATAGTCTAGGTCGACTTAATAAACAACATTATTATAAGAACTAAATGAAACTGGGTCAAGTACACATTGTGCTGACCTGGTCGTACATTATATAAAGTAGTGTAATTAGGTCACAAGAAGAATTGATGTATTGATGCGTTGAGGCATTGATGCGTCGAAACAAGTAAACACTTAAGCGTTGAACGTTGTACGTCTCGCTATGCCTGTGATAATGTACTGAGTTAAATAAATTAATACAAAGTAGCCCAACTGTGTCTCCATTCATTGGTGGTTTACTCACTACCACATGACGATTCTGCCACTACATTGCCGACGCATAGTGATGTAGGGCTGACATGGTAGATAATGAAGTTGTGGTATGATGACCCAGCCAACTCATGGCACATATTATAGTAGATGATGGATAAGAATTTATGGTATTTAAGATAATTATGGATTATTGGGAATAAAGTGTTAATAATGGTGTAGGTATATAATTATAGAAATGGTACAATAATAGTAAAATAATAATGGAAATAGTAAATATATGAAATGTCCAATCTGTGAGAAGAGATCTGGCAGCATGGATGGTGCTCGTGACGCAGATCAACTTTTTATTTTAGGTATTAATGGTATTATAATATGGATCAATGGTATGAGTGATTTAACAATGAAAAATGGACATAAATAAATGATTAAATGAAATGAACAGAAAATGTATAATTATCAGCTAAGTATTCATCCGATTCAGTAGTCAAAACTTCGTGCGAAAATTTAAACTCTGAACCAAGAACCAAGCTTACCATGGAAGCAGGTACATTTAATGCAGTAGAAGAAGCAGTTACGAAATTCGTAGACGATAGCTCCGAAACTTGCACTTCTCAAATCATGTACTGAATACGCAACTTTATTCTGTATACGAATATACGAATAATGTCGAAGCACGAATACGAATAAATACCCTTATTAAAGATTAAAATAAAGCCGAAATCTCTAAGGATATCCGTTTAGCATAAAGCTAAAAAGCGCTTAGATTCGACATAGGTACTCGATTATTAACGGTAATTTTACTCTAGAGGAAGGCTCTAGCTCAGGCAATATGCCTGAGCTACTAAAGATAGCCAATAATTGTAGTTTCGTTAAACTAAAATTATAATTGAATGATGAAATATTTCAAAAGTATACTTTAAATGAAATTAAACAAAAGGGAAATAAGTTGTTAGATAATGTATCTATAATATTGTGTAAGCCAAGACAAGTAATTGGTGATACAAAAAAGAAAAGAATGACCCTACTGAAAAATTTCAATTTTTTGCGTAATATTTGTAGTACGTTTTTTGTTATATTTGCATCCCAAAGTAGCCCGACTGTGTCTCCATTCATGGGTGGTTCACCCACTACCTAGTGATCCCACAAAATCACCACCACATAGTCAACAAGTGCCATTTTGGCGAATTTCTCTTACATTTATTAAAAATTATGCTTTTGGGCTCATTCCATTTGGAATGACATGTAGAAACTTTTGACGCACTGATGGATTGACTATTAATAATATTAGCTCCAACAAATAATATTTTTAGTTTGAATTGTTATTATTAATGGTTATGTTTATGGTGCAATTCGTATTATTGCATAGGTTTAGTCCTTTTGGAGTATCATTTAGCGAAAGTGCACTTATTGAAGCTGACTCTTCGCAAATGTTTTGATTTTCTCCAACGAATTATACAGCTATTTTGCTACTGAGAGTGGTTAAACAGTTTCGTGATACCTTAATTTTTCATTGTGTGGATTCTTCTATATATGGGTCTGCTACATTGGAAGAACGCCATCCTCCGTGCCTTTTCAGAGTGAGTAACTCAGCGCTACGCCGCTGTCTACCAATATGGTTGTCGAAGGACGCCTTAGTTCATGAAAAATTTTAAGTGGGGCCGGTAAAAATTACAAAAGTTATAAACAATTTAACAAAAAAAAATGGGGGGATTCGTTTTTTGCAAATATCTGAAAAACTATTGCAGATGTCGGAAACCTAAAATATGTTTAAAGAGCAGGAAACTCCTAAAAAAATTCCCTCCTCCCGGAACTCTACCACCAATATTAAAATTTTAATTTACAGGTGAAAATAGTGCTAAGAGCGTGTGATGTGACTACAGCGCGCGCCGACCGATTCGGACACTTTTACAGTAAAAATATATAAACCCATCAAATATGAATATTAAGGAATAAAAAAATTCACATACCTTTTGGATACTTGAATAAACGATAATACATTGGAAATTTTTTATTAGATATGCTTTAGTTAATTAACTTATTTTCTCAAGTTTTAAATTAACATAAAAACTCTGATACATGTCAAACTAAAAACCTTAGATTTTTCTTGGAGCACTTTCACTTCTTGGAGCTATTCTTGAAAGGGTTTAGAAAAGATCCCCGTTGAAAAATTTAAAAAATAGATTTTCCACTTAATTGAAATCAATCAAAGATAGTGAGAAATAGAAAATACAAAAATACTTAGAAAATAGAGAACACATTTTTCACATAACTTACAACACTTGTTTGTTTTTATTATTTTTTGTAGCATTGCAAAAAATTATGACACGACAATTAATGTGTTTATAACTAATTGTTTATTAAATAAACAAATAAAATAAACACATTTTTTTAATTTTTTTCAGCATTATGGCAGAGCAATAGAAATGTGAATTTAATAAAAATGGTTCCTTAATATTAATATTTAGTAACACAAAGATGTTATTTAACAATGCGCTTTTCAGCAATAATTTTGTTTTTAAAGAAACGATTTATTTCTCAAAAATCGTTATATTTATTGGTGTATATAATAAAAAAATTGGATTGTCTTATAAACGAAACATTTGTTTATAGCAATTATTTAAACAATAGGAGAAAAAAATTTAAAAAAATAATTTTATGTAGCTTTCAATAATAAGAAAAAGATCTGGCGGAGCATTTAAAAAAAATGTTTTCATTGCTTTATTTACGTTTTTCATTTTATAATGCTTTCGAGAATAATAAAGTAAAAAATCAAATTTTTTTCAAAAAGTTTCTAGATATCATTCCGAATCGAATGAGCCCTAAATTATAATTTTCGGTACAGGCTAAGAGAAATTCACCAAAATGGCACTTGTTGACTAGACCAGATCTCCAATTCTTTCCGTATGCTGAATAAAAATTCCCAGTATGTTGCTTTAAATAGAAATATACAGCAAAGAAAAATAAATTTAAGACACTCTCAAATCCAGATAAGAACGCGAATATCTATTTTTTACTGAATGACGAAATCTGAACAAAATCGAAACTCTAGTGACGATCTTCTAGTTTACTTTATTAAAAAAGGTAAGTCTATAAAATCTCCCACGTTATGGAGTCTATTGCAAAGGCTAAAGAGTTGTTTGGCCTTAAAAAAACAACAACAAATATCCAAAAAGTATTGCTTCCTTGAAGCGTCAAGCTGTAGGATATATACCGAAAAAGTTTTAACAGCAGTAACCGATGAATTTTTATTTGAAGCTTCAGATGATATATATCTACTACCAATAGCAATTTTAGTGTTTGGGATCTTTGGTGCGTGTCGAAGATGATTTAATACATTTAAATTTAGCTAAATGAGCTCTTTCTTTTCGTGTTTTTACGAGATAGAAAAACTCCCACAGCAAGAAGTTTCACTATTACCAATCAAGGATGTACATTTCAGCCCTGCACACATCATCGTAAATATGTAGCCATACGACCTAAAAGTATGAATAGCACAAGATTATTTGTTGCATATCGAAACGGTAGGTGTTACGCTTAACACGTTGGATGCCATCCATCAGTGGTGTTCCGAAAATTGTTGCAGAATACCTAAAACTAGAAGATCCCTGAAAATATACCGGGCATGGACCAAGGCATTCTTCGGCAACCATGTTGGTGGAAAACGGCCCTGATAACTGTTTAAACCTTTTCACTCGCAAAATACAACAACTGTATCATTCGTTCGAGAAAACCGAAACACTTGCAAGTATCTGCACAATAAGCGCGGTTTCACAAAATACAATACAATTATAGCAATAAATACTACGGACAGTACCTATTTCAGTTCACTTAATATTAATTCTCCAATACGCGGCAATAATGAAATGACAAATGATTATTTTTGCCATTATTTTAAAGCTCTGAAGCATAACATATTTAAATATGTATTTGATCTATTTCATATTCACCTTGTCTGCTACGTGTATAATAGCTATACCCCACATTTGTTGTTCCATGGATCACCCCAGGGTTCGACGTTGAACCCGGTTATTTTCATATTTAGTCACGCTAGCCAAGCTTACTTATTTCAAGGGCCTAATACGTAATCCAGCCCTGCTATATAATTCTGCATGCGAGTACAGCGACGATATCGAGTACATAACAACAAGGAGAAATGTATGCAAGCTTGCGGGCTGCAATACATTTACAAATTACGATACAGTAGCATTCCTAGAGACGTAGAGGCGGTGCCTTAATTACTCATTTTATGTACTACACTACACTATTTGTTAATAGATTATATATAGGCTTGCGCGTAACAACAGAACATGTAGCAGGTTGATAGAAAGTTCCTAGACCGAGGATTAGAATTTTTGCTTTGGGGGAAAATACAGCGGAATGTTCGCTTCTAATGGGACAACAATCTAGTATTGTTCATTTTGCCTAGTTGTATCACAGTTCACCGTACTGCCTTTACATTAAAAAGCAGCGCCTACAGCGAGCGCGGAATCCTGGAAAGTCGCCTTGTATTTTCAATAATTTAAAAATATATTTACTTTATAATAAAAAGCAAACTTTCAGAGTGAAGGATGCAAAATTAAGAGCGGTGTTGTGTTTGAGAAGGAGGACTTGAACAAACGCCTTAAAGGCAATCCCATTACCTTACCCGGACTTTCTAATACCCCAGATGAAAGTTAAAAGTAATTCTCCATTTCTGCTTTTTTACTTCGACATCTCATCTGCAATTTAAGATTATTTTGTTTTGCCTCTCGTGAATAAATAATCTCACGGAGCAAAGGCAAATTGTATTCGGGTTTCTTTATATGAAAAATAGTGAATAACCCAGCGGAGACATCGGCGTAGTTAGGATCCCAAATTTGGGGATACTTACGCCAGAGGTATCCCCAATATTTTTGGACCGAAGATTTAACCTGTTTTTCGAATTTATTCCTGCTTATCTACAAATATGTAGAATACATAATATTGTTTAATATTGTCAAATATTGTCCATGAGCCTAAAATCTTATTCGTTTATAAAAATAAACACAAATTTATTTATTATTTTACATTACCATTTTTTATATTTTTCTGTATTTATTAAGGCACTATTAAAAATTAAAAAAAAATAAAAAACAGTTGTCATGCAGGAAAATGTCAGTGGTGCACTTGAATATGGCTATCTACTTAGCTAGCTAGGGCTACAGCCCAAGTACCACAGACGTGTTTATAACGGTTAGGTATATACTTACACTGCTACATAACAATATATAATAAAACTGCGTCATTTTCTGATGCCTATAAACACGGAAAAGGCACAGGTTTATAAAATAATTTTCTTTATTAAAAGTTTTATTAGGACCGCATATAATATTTAAGAAATAATTTTAAGTATTTTAGAAAACCATTACATATCAGTTTTATAAAAGTTTTATAAGTTAGGCGATCGATATATCTCTATAAAATTACATGTTATCTAAGACTATTTTAAAACAGTTTTAGAAACATTATTTTAAGATTTGGTACTGAATTGGGAAACATTTGGTAGATACTAATAAAATATTAATGAAACTGTTTTATAACAGTCTTAAAAAATGTTTTAGTAATAATAGTTAAGGGTGTCAGTTAAGATATATTTGTTATACCTGGTTACAATTTGGTTTTGTAGTAATCGTTAATAAAATAGAACTTCGTATTTGTAAAAATTTTTTTTGAGATTGTGAGCAGAATATTACTCACTAATGGTGACATTGAAGATTATAGGTAGGTATACCTAGGATTCATTATAAAAAAATTCACTCAAAATGCCCTTTTACAATCATATTTTCTTGCCAAGACACTTTTACTGACATTATATTATATACTAATATTTGTATATATCTTTTTACGCGCTTTCATTTAATTATTTTTTTGCCTTTACAACATAATATATTTTACGTTCATGAATTTAGCGAGTAATTTTCTGTGTCAACAAGCACGTGCATAAGACAACAAAGAAAATTTTCTGAAGATATTCCGGTCCCGTGTTGTATTTAACGAGAGAATCGCTCGAATTAATATTTAAAATGAAAAAATTGCCATGGCATTAAATTTTATTCTTATTTTGATAAGCCAAAGTTGTCACTAATAATCCAGTCAAATTGGACATAATAAAAAAAATTCCTTCCAGTGCAGTTTTTTTGTGGAAGTTGCTAAAGAAGGCATAATAAACAAGAAGATAAAACTAACATCATGTGCGTCCCCTATTTTTAGGGGTTGACAATTTTAAATTTTACTTAGGTGCCATTACTTTTGCCCTATTGCCCGAAGGGCACTTTACCAAGTTACACTTTTTGAAGATTTGCAACTTTTTTTCATTATTTTTTTTTATGTTTGCATGACTCTAATATAAGGTAATCTACGTTGGATTTATCTTCATACATTTAACATTCATTGGTTTAGGAGCTGGACAACAAAATATGTCGAAAATGGCTATTTTGGTATTATTACATTTAAAAAACCAAAACCAGTATAATTCTGGTAAATTTTGTCTTATCCAAAAACACCAATTCATTGCGTAGAGAAAACATGTTTTTGTTTTAATTTAAAAAAGTACACCGAATAATTATTAATAATTGTTTTTTACACGATTTTGTGTCACTAGAATTTCTACTACATCCTACACCTTGAACTTCATCAATCTGGTAGTCAAGAAAATCGATAATTTCCTTAGGGAAATTATCGAATATAGTCCGTTGTTAAGGCAGAAACACTAGATGCGGCAAATATCCACGAAATCTAGATGTCATTGGTTGTCAATAAGATAACGCGTCGTTGTTATCTGTTCATTTTAATCATGTGACAGATGAGGGTGATTCTCGGCAAAATTTACCTTTATTGCGCTATATTATTATTTACTTTAATCAATGCGTGTATTACACCTATGGCGGAGACGCTACAGATAAACATGAGCTGTAACGAAACACATACGTCACCGGTAGATGATTATCTGACGGGAATACGTAGTTCTTAAGCGACTCTACCCTGATTGCACACAATTCGGTAGATACTTTCTAAACCTGAGTAATTTATAAGCAAATTAAGGTAAAAAATGTTTAATATCTTAATCAAGTGACATCGTAGAGTATCTGAATTATGTGAAAATAGAATATTTAACCGAGTCCATTTGAATTAATCATCATGATTTCACAGCTATGTTTAAGTGTTCAGTTAATTACGTAATTGATTTATTTCACTGATGCACCGCAATGATTTTCAACCGCATTCCACTTATAGGCCATTCCCGTGTTATATGACGGGGCCAAGGTATCACTTCCCCTACCCACACTCCCTCCACTTAGTTTCCACGTAAAGTTCTATGCTGTAGTTTTATAAATCTACATCATCGCTTTAATCGTCTCCGGATGATGGTAACTTGGTTACCGAAAGACGCGTCATGTTTAGCGTAGTTATTTGGTGTTAGGGATAAGATGTCTTTGTTTTTTGTTCCTACCTCTGCTTCAGGACAATATACAAACACTTTATGTAACTGCCGCCCCAGAACACAAGCCTAGATACGCCAGATACGATATTAGTAACAATATAATCGTTATAATTAAATTATACTGAAAAAATGCTTAATCACCGTATTGAACAAAGTATCATTGAATTATATTGTATATGTCTGTAATCGGTAGTGAGAGGGAACGCCAGGTAGCATATCTCTCCAATAGATTCCCCGGAGTGACATGTTGATAAAGTAGAGCACTACCGTGCCACCGGCTACCGATTTAGTCGCTATCAACTAATGAACTTGCAAATCTTAAAGGCTACTTGGGAAATACTTGTCCACCTCGCTATAAATTATTATTTCCTACACACAACCAGCGCGTAGATAACAAAAGCTTTAGAAACATACCTACATATTAGTTTTATATCGGTATGCGATAAATTGGTGAAGCACGTTAATATTCCAAACCCACTCAACAAATGAGTGTAACTTCATACAAATAACATAATTAGAGTCTAATTAATGAGGTTTGGAAATACAGTTAGAAGATTTTAGTGTGGATATTTAAATTAGTGACAACATCAGATTTTTAAAACGGTGATTTAAAAGAGCAGTGTTTTACAAATTATTCTAAAGCGGACACTTTTTTTTACTTTGCTGTAAAACATCATAACAATATTAAAACTCGTTATATATGATGTGGGTCCATTAGTTTTTATAAACAATTTAAACGACTAATTTTGTTTCGAACATTGTAAGCGTTTTATGGAGTATTAACGTCTTGTTAAGTCCGTCAATCTATGCCAAAACTCTCGTAACCTCGACACATAAACGACTGGTAAAATATCAATAATACATTATACAATACATATTTTTTTCAATTTCATCTAGCTTTTAGACATTTATTTATAATTAGTGATAAAATGTAACATAATTTCATCACTATAGTCAGTGACGTAGTCAGGATTTCATATTGGGGGGTCCGAGAATCACTACCGCGATATTAGATCTGCCCTTGAGACCTTGATAGCGCCGCAGACGAAAATTTTCAAGGTCACGCGTTTTCCTGGCACTTTTTCCTGGCAGAATTTCTATGAAAAACTCATTTATACAAAAATACCAACTTCCACAACAAAAAGTTTTGGAATTCCATACCTTTTCCAAAAAAAAAACCTATTATATATTACAAATTAGTTTATTGAAATAAAATAAAATGTTTTTGAACTGATAAACTTGATACACTTGATAAACTTGAGTTTTAATCGTCTCCGGATGATGCCAACTTGGTTGGCGAAACGTGCGTCGAGGGAAGTGAAAGTGTTTTGGTGTTTGTGGAAATTACTCCGAGTGTTAAAATAAAATGTGTTATATATTTTTATAAACATTACAAGTAAAAATATAAAAAAATGAAAACAACTGAATTCAAAAATATTAAAGTAATATTCGTCTGGATTTACGCCCAGCCATGAGATCTGAAACGTTAGGACTAACTTCAATATTCTAGTCTACGGAAATTAGAGCTAGACTGCTCATTCGTTTATTGCCTGTTTTTAACCATCTCCAGACAATGAGGTTCTCAATTCGCCTGTATGTTTTTTGTATGTTTGTTACCTTTGAACTCCGTCATTTACAAATCAATTTTAACAATTTTTGTTGGAAACAGCGCCGTTATTTTCAAGTGAGTCCCATTTTAGTTTTATTCGCATTGGATCTTGGATTCCGAAGACATACCGGGGAACCAGCTATACCAGCAACACAACCCTAATATATAGATATTTAAATTATTTAAATGAGCAATTAATCCCAGCTTTCCGGCACCCACAACCACCTGCCCACCCCTTGTTGCATTTGCAGAAAACTGTGGAGAAAAGACACTATGAAGCTGGTTCCTTCGGTTCAAGAGCAAATTTTTAAATCTGCCATCCCCAAAACAGCGGATCCATATGGTGTCCTCACCACATTGTACTTGTAGGTAAGTTGTTAAGTAATCTTGGTGGGTTGCCTCGGATGTTGGTGGTCGAGATGCCAGGTTGAATTTGGATTTCACTAGGGCTTTCGAAAACAGGTCGAATCGCAGCTCCTGCCCTACCTACGTAGAGGGTTGTTACAAATCGTAGGCGATCTTCGGCAATAGCTTCTGCTTGAGTGTCATGATCGAACGAAGGCGCTCAGCAGATTTGATGCTATTGGTGGACAGATCTTCTGGGTAGCCATCAAACATCACACTTGTCGCATTTCGGTTGTAGTGTCTTTTTAGGTAGTCAACGTATTTGGTTAGGATTAACTGGAATGTTTCACCATTTTTCCACACAACCCGTTGGAGAAGAAATCCACCATCGATGGCAAAAGCTGCTCCTTCCAGGTTTACCTCATTCAGTGGTGTGGAGAAGTCGTATAACAAAAGCAGTAGTTAAAATGAAGTTTTTTCATAAATATGTCAAATTAGTCCAACCTTGATTATCACTAGTATAGGATCAGGTGGTCCAAAAATAAGCGTCCGGTTTCATTCAATGCAGAATTGAATGCTCTATAACTTTTAATAGGACAATATTTTCGATACTTTGAGTGTTTTATGAGATGCAGCAAAACCGCAAAAATACCCCTTTTGGGGGTACATATTTACGCACCACTACTTAAGCACAACTCTGTTGAGGAAGAAAACCTAGGATAGTCATATTGCGCAACAAATGAAGCCATTATACAATAAAACCAACAATAAAACCTTTCATAGCAATTATTTCCGATTCGTATAATTTTTTGGTTTTACACTACTGGCCTATTATAGATTTTGTTGTTTTCTTTGTAAACTTTTTTGGTTAAAACGTTATTATTATTATTATATTAATTTTATATTTTCTGCGTTTGCTTACAGGTTTTCATAACTCTTCATTTCAAAACTGACTATACTAGTAGGTCTATTTTTGTATTCTTTTATGAGTAAAATCAGCCAATTATTCCATGTGCTCGTACTACTATCTGCTGTTACTAATATCGCGTGTTCGCGTGGAAGTGTCTTCATTCTTAGAGAAAAGCTGCCCCAAGCCATGTACTTATATAGAAGACATTTTTAATTAGAGAATACAAGGAAATAATTGCAGATAATAAAATGTCTAGTAACTATATCATAAATCAGGAGCGCTTAGAAACGATATTAATGAAATGTTTATCGAAAATGGAAGAGTGACTGTGAATAGTCCTTGGTGAGTCGATTCCAGTATAATTGGTCATAATCGAGGCGCAATCCTCCGGAAAGGACTAGCGATCAGATAGGCGTGTGATAAGTAGAATACAGGGGACATTTGTTGCGATCCGCAATTGTTTGGTCGTCAGGCGGCGAACAAAGCCCACTGTCGCATTGTGGACTAACTAGACGTCTTCTAATTGACAATGGTTTACAGCGGTTATCATTCATGTTCTGCAAATTCCTTCTACAGAACCGCTAGATGCAGATAAACATTGCCATTGCTCGCTGTTGAACGGCCGGCTCGTGATGCTCTCGTCTAATGAATGCCATAAAGTGTTCTATCAAATTGCCCCGGCAATGCGGATTAGACTGCTGGCAATTGCGCTTTTTTTCATCTATTATAATTTGCTATACTAGGAAGGCACAGACCTGCATCGAGGAAGGCACCAGTTGATGACGTAACTATTATCCCAGATAAATTAACATCAACAGTTTGTTTTACAAGTTCATGGACTACCTATAAATCGGTATATTGACAATGTAAGTATATACCTTATTAAGGAAAATGCCTCTTCAATAGTAGCGCCTTATTCGCTCTGCAATAGGTATACAGGGAGTTCACCTAGCAGTAGCGGTTCGTCGTATGAAGCAACCGAGGCAGCGCCTCATAATATAAAAGTTGCGACTTGTGTGTATCCATAAGATAACCTTTGGACTATATCTGGTAATAATTTATGGATAGTCATAATTTATGGATAGCTATAACATCCACGGGATGGATGGAGGTATCTAAATTGATTACTTGTTGCTATCCGGAGGTACCATATTGGATGCCAATTTTATGATAATCAGCCCTATCCTGTAATTTGATTAGAAAAGTCGAAAAGAAATGATTATGAATTGGAATGAACAACATCTATCGCGTCCCTCTGGTTCTCAAGTTGATATTCTGTAACTCTAATCGACATGACATACCTAAAGGATGATGTCGGACCTCTATCTGACGCGGCCTTAGTACAACGGCAACCACGCATTGGGATGCGATTATGAACCGTAATAACGAGAATGAGAGTAGTTTACTAGTTTATTGCCAGCCTAACCACCGGTACCTAACCTAATAAAATTCAATAGTTGTGGAAGTGTCCAGTGATGTGCACTGGAAGCAGTTATTTTGCAGATGTAAATTTTTGCAACCCAATGAATAGTACCTCGGGAATTTTGAATAGATTACTTTTATCTATGATAACTAGTCTTTGTAAAGTAAATGGGTACCGTGAACTGGGGTGATGTTGGACAGCAGGGGTGAAGGTGGGCAAACAAAAGCTTACAAGACTCAATCCATTCCAAACCAAAAATTAGTCTAATAACACGTTTCACTTGGCGCAATTAATTTTTCACACAGTTTAATACTGATGTCGTTTTTAACTTTTTTTCTACTAAAGAATATCAATACTGTTTTTTCTTGGGTAACTAATAATTTGGTGGTGTAACACCGATTAGTAAATTGCTCAGAGATAATAGCGAGCTTACCTTGAAGTTCCTCAGGAGCGTCTGCTACTTCTGTTACTGAAACATCATCTGCGATCAGCATAAAGCACTCTACACTCATACGAAGTGGAAAAACAATGAACAAAAGGAAGATAAGGATTTAATGAACAAAAGGAAGATAAGTGGACCCAATACATAACCCTGAGGAACTATAAGGTTAACACCATACGTCCATAATTAATTTCATTTAAACTAACAAAGCCTTTCTAAAATTGAGGTAGGATATTATCCACAAGAGAAAATTTCCCCGTATAAAATAAAATGAGGTAGTATTGAGAAAAACCTCATACCCGGTAGGGGAGGGGTTAACGTTCAACTGATTTGGTGGTAGAAATTGTGAAACAACATGTTCAGTTACTTTTGGAACGCGATGTGGGTACGAACGATGGAGGTAAGTGAGTCTGTTATTTACGAAAGCATTGTGTAAATTTTTTACATTTTCATAAACTTGTTCTTATAACTACTGTAGCTACTATGTTGGCTGGCGGTATGTCAACCTCTTTGTCCGAGGAGTTGCACTATTGTATGGGTATTAGTCATGGAAATTTTCAATTATATTTTTACAAAAATAGCGAAGTGGGGGATTTTTTTACAATGTTGTATTATTCCAGGGTGAAGTTGGACACCCAAAAAATGTCCCGAAAATATAGAAAATCGCTTGGCATAAAGCCAAATTGTAACTACCCCATCAGAAATTCTGAAATGACAGTAAAAGAAGTAGAAAATTAGATTTTAAGTGTTAGGGCTGCAGATGAAAAGTGGAATGTTCCAAGGTCAACACTTCATAACCAGGTTAAAGGAATTAAATGCACGAACACTTATGAGGGTCAAACAGTTTTAACTCCAGATGAAGAGAAAATGGACCTTCAAAAAAAAAGACCTGCAAAGGAAAAAAAGACCTTCAAAAAAGTTGCACTAAATTCTGCCAAAAAGATTATACCTCCTAATCGTGAAAGGGGCCTCAAGAAATTGCCGGATTATACACCAACCCAAAACAACACAGAAAAACTCCTTTATCGACTTTTTTAAAGAAAACATAGTGTCTTCTGTCAAAAACAAAAAGGCTAGAGGTAAAAGGCTGAACATCGTCCCCGGAAGAAGTCTCAAATTTTGTGATAATAGAGTGGTACACTCAGAATCTGATGAAGAACTATGGGAGGAACAAAATAGCAACGATGACTATGGCCAAAATAATGAACAAAGCCATGGTAGATGTGATATTGGACAATATAATGAGACTGAACCTTTACCAATAATTAATAATGAGACTGAATTCGAGTGCAACCAATCCATCCTTCTTCAATTTCAATCTACAAAGAGAAATTTAAATTTAATAGGAAATATTGAATTGGTTGAGTGAAACTCGATGGAAGTAAATTTCCTAAGAAAAACACAATCTGAAAAGATAGGAATTTATTTGTATATCCAGTTGTCCATGATAAATAAAGGTCTGGTATTACAAGAAGAAGACCTACGCTTATTAAAAAAAACACAAATTTAAGAAGAAACCGGTTCGTCTTCGGCGAGAAACTTGACTATACTGGAATAGGTTAAAAAGTGTTTTAGTTTTAAATAAGTTTTTGAAGAATGTTAAATATTTTTTTGTTATATTTTTATAAGAAATTTAAATTTTGTTAATGGCCGATAGTTTTAATCAAGGGCTAATACACATAATACACGCCTACAAACTTATTTTAGAGTAAAACTGAAAGATTTCCTTTTTAAAAAACAATAGTCCGAAAAGGCAATAGACCGTTCCGTAGCTGGATTTCCATTGATTGAAAGCTATGTCCACCTTCACCTGGTAGAAATGGATGAAGTTGGAAAAAAATATATAAAAAACTAAAAACAAAATACAAATTTTTATTATACCACACAATAGAATATACCTTGGCCTACCTACATGATTTTTTCCAGAATTTTTGACGTATCAGATCCAGAAGTAGAGTAACATAATCGAATAATTCTGTCCGACATCACCTTCGTTGACGGTAACTATCTAAAATAAATAAATTGCTTAAGGGCAGACAGTTATTGTTTCATATCATATTTACCTTGTTAATTCTTCTTCTGTTTCTTCTCCAAGAAACACACCGATATGCAGTTGTATATCCATGGAATCGTTAATATTTTAAGGGTTGCGATGGTATATAAATAAATATAAAATAACTTGTTTAAATTATTAGGTGCCAGTAGTGTCAAACAACTAAACAACTAAAATGGAACCCACTTGAAAATACCCTCTTTCCAACAAAAAGACAATTTTTAAAATTGATTAATAAATGACGGAGTTCGGGGGTAACAAACATAAAAAAAATACAACCGAATTGAGAACATTTGAACATTTTTTTCTGCAGTCGGTTAAAAATTTTTCCATTGCTAGCTTTAATATATTTGTAAATGTGGCTGATATTTACAATTAGAAGACATGTCTACGTTTCTACGTGTACACCTGAAGTTATTGTAATTTATAGGTACAATATATTACTTTTGTTATATTTCCATTCTCTGAAACTACCCCATAAACATCCTGAATCAAAGTACGTATCCATTTGTAAAATAAACTCACGCAGGATCGAGATAGTAATTTCCTCATGTTTACGGCTGCCTCAAAATTTACGTAACCCCCACATCAAAACAAAACATCCATTACGCACCTTACAACTGTTAGTTTAAGCATTATAGTCGGTGAACTTGAACCAATACACATAAGTATTTAATCTACTGGTATCGACAACTGTTTACTTTAGAATCAAAGAACTCCTGCGTAGTGTCAATATTTACACTGTGCTAGTGATTAAAACTTAGCAGCAGCTTCTTATTCCGATGGAAATTCGTACACAATTGCATTTAGTCAAGTTTTATTTTCGACTGGTGCTTCAAGAACCTAGAAAAT
>CAXKVY010010408.1:0-20758 GCA_964058915.1 Tetropium fuscum
CTTTATTACTACTATATTACAAACAGTTAATAATTCCTGACTTTTCTATATTAGACATAAATAAAACGTATCTTGCTCCACTATTAGAGAATATCTTGATACCAGTTCCTAGATTTTTAGTGCTGCAAATAAACTTTTATGCTTAGTACTCTTTAGTAAATTTTTTATTATTAAGATAAAGAGAGGCGGCGGTGAATACTTTATACTCAAAATTACAATACACAATACGTATAACAAAATTTCTAGGAAAAAACTACAGGTTAGAAGAGAACAAGTTAAAATACACAATCATTGAAATAGCTAAATTAGGGTGTGCAGCAGGCCTAACAAGTTTATGTTTTACACTGGTTATCACTCGCGTTCAAGAGTTCGATCGGATTAATGTAAGTCTATTAAAATGTTCTTAAAACAGTTTATTGGTGGACCACTTACAACGTATTCTGGTAACGAGTTCCACCGATGAAAAACTCTGTTGCGAAAGAAACTATGGCGAATAGACGAATGGCTGTTTTCTCGTGTTAGCTTGAAAGAGTGACTTCGTAATCGGGTGTCCTGATTCAATGCGAACATGTTAATAACAATTAATTAATCTACCTAAGTTAATTAAAGGAACTTATAAAATACTGACGAGCAAATGATTTTACATAATACTGTAAACTAATTTGTGTTAGAAAATAGAGGCAATAATGATCAGATAATTACGATAGTAAGTAAATTAATATAACATACAAAATTATTTTGGTTAGTGCTTTTGATTAAAATTAAATATTCTTCTTTACCAACTATTTTATAGTACTAATATAAATTAATAAGTATGCCTACTTATTATTTGAAATATATGTACGAGCCCTAACAATGATATAATAGGACGATCACGTGTTTAACAAAAAACTGCGCGTAGTTTTAAATCAACGGTTAGTTCGTTTCAACTCACTACAATTTTACCTTAAGTATGTATTTTGCAAAACAATATTTGCTTTTTAAACGGAACAATATCAACATGTTTACAAAACAGTTTCAGCTGACAACTAAATATTGGGACGGTTTAAGTGTATGCATAAAAACTATAACTGGTCACATCTCCTCTGGCCTTTATCACTGCACGAGTTCTGGAAGGCATCACGAAATCTGGAAACACTCTTCATTAAAGATGACGTGTTTCCAGTCATTGAAGTCCAAGCTACTTTAGACTTTACCCATATTAAACGGCGTTTCTTCTGATTCGCCACTAATAAAGGATTTTTTTTGCCTAAAACGATGAAAATAATTGAAAGTCTGTTTATGTAATACCTTTGTTATTTACTTTGTAAAATCCAAGACCCGACCTGTGGATCCATCTGCGGCAACATTCCCGTGAAAGAGTTAATCCATTTCTGCTGTTCCAACGAGCAGTAATTTCCCGTAGAGTGCTGCGACATGCACTTTTACAAACTTTTACCAGTTGTCCACGGTACACACACAGTTGTCGTTGGTTCCGCGACGTTACGACTGGTGTTCTTCCAGGACCTTTGCCCTTAATTTTGAGCCCTCTGTCGACATAGTATTTGACGATGTTTCCTGCCGACGATTTACTTAACTGAAGCTCCCGTGCAATTTCTTGAATTGATTTCCCCTTGCAGTACTGAGAAACAATTATCTCGCGCAACTTTTTTGAAATTGGCACACCTGCAACTATTTTTTGTTAATACGTTAATGACCGGGTGGGGCTTAAGCGGTGTCACGGGTATATGTGCCTCCAGGACAGCGTGAGATCAATGTAGTGTCACACTATGTGATTCCTACATCAGTGGCCGCGACTTCCACAGGACGCACACTGCAGTGTCCAACCCATGTAATGTGTTACAGAGCGGTCTGGGGGACTAAGTAATGTTAGTTAGTTGGGAATTTTCTAAACATTTTTTGAAATAAAGTAAGTTTACAATTATACAATGGAAACATGTCTTTTTGGCTGCTTAAACATTGTTATTATAAGAAATACATTTCAAATATCATTGCATTAAAATTACTTGGCTGCATGCGGTCCCTTGAATTGAAGTGTGCCCTAGCCTTTTGTCTGTTTTAAAATGTTTATTATAAGAAATACATGTCAAATATCATTACATTGTCTAGAAAGAGAAAAATAAATAAAAATAACGCAATAAAAATAATAAAATGACGGCCACTGCTGTGTTTCACAAATAAAAGTGAAATAAGATAGAAAAAAAATATTTCTCAATAATTATCGACACATAAAAAATTCTATCAAAATCTAACAAATTCCAGCAAAAAAATATACCGCTCCCAGGGAATCCTCTTTTTGTTAATGCACCGGTCCTTAACGTGTTAACAAACTAATTTTAACAGTACCAACAATGAACACCTTTCACCACTGACAGTCAAACCGCCGGTTTCATTTGCATTGGAGGTCCCAATATGTATTTGTCAGCCCAAACTGCACATTTTGTAAACATGTTGATATTGTTCCACTTAAAAATCCAATATTGTTTTGCAAAATACGTCGACAGTTGTTGATGGAACATATACGTAAGTTAAAATTGAACTCCGTTAAAAGGAACTGAAAGATGATTTCTTAATACGTGTAGTATCGTCCCAATAGTGTTTTGTTAAACTCTGATCATATCAATAGATAGTTGTTAGGGCTTGTATACAGGTTTAGTGGCAAATAAGTATAGGTATGCAAAATTTAGTCTTATAAATAAAAATTTTAATTACACAACACAGGAATAAAACAACAATTCTTATTAAATAAACATTATTAAAGCCTTGTTATGCGATACATAAGGTCTAGTTTGCGATACTTGGATTACAGTCATAATGAGGGGAATATCTATTTTTTTAAACATGGTATCCTGAGAGTGAATGCAGGGGCGGCTCGTGAATATTTTAGTCGAGTAGGCACATATTACTTACTCCTTGTGCTGTAACTATGATTGGAGAAAATGGTTTTGAAAAAATGTAAATTTCGTTTTGCAAAGCAAACACATCTATAGATCTAAATTGGGGGTTGTTGAGTATTTTGTTACTTCTGAAAACAACTTCCTCCCTCGCTTTCTACTTGTTTTAAGTTAAACACCAGGCGAATAATTTTTTTTTTTTTTAAATAAAAACTGTTTTTTAACGAATAGAGTTCACGATGAATTTTTCGGTAGAGAAGAAAGACTTCAGGAGTTCACAACAAAAAAAAACAGTTTATAAACCTAGCAAAAGTTATTAAAATTTAAATTAAGTTATTTTTTAATTTTCTTCTATGCAATAGCGATTGAAGAGTTCGATCGAATCCCAAAAAACAGGTTATATTGCGATAAATGCGATTTTTATTGTAAATTATACGATCGAAAAATGCGCAATTTTTATTACAAGAAATTTCGAAGGAGTTCAAAGGGTTTCTGATGAGAGTTCAGAATGGCGAATGAAGAATTCGTGCGAATCCCGAAAGAAAAAAATTTCTTTCGCAATAAATGCCATTTTTATTGCAAATTTCATGACTGAAAAAATCGAGATTTTTTGAAAACAAAATTCCAAGGAGTTCAATGGGCGTTTGATGAGAGTTCAGAATGGCGATTGAAGAGTTCGATCGAATCCCAATAGCGGTTGAAGAGTTCGATTGAATCTCAAAAAAAAGAAGCCCTTTGAACTCCTTCAAAATTTCTTTTAATAAAAATTTTTCGATTGCATAATTCAGTTAGATCGCAGTTTTCGATTGTATAATTTACAATAAAAATTGCATTTACCGCGCTAACCTTTTTTTTTGGGATTCAATCGAACTCTTCAATCGCTATTGCATAGAAGAAAATAAAAAAAAAATTTGTCATTTTTAACTTTTGCTAACTTTATGAACTATTGTTTTTTTTTGTTGTGAACTCCTGAACTCTTTCTTCTCTACCGAAAAATTCATCGTGAACTGTTTTTCGTTGAAAAAACAGCGCAGCGTGAAGTTAGCGCCATAAAATGATTTTTCGCGATTTCTCGACCTAAATTGCTAGAACTATTGCTGTTTTTCACATTGAACTCCTGAACCCTTTTGTTTCTATTGGGAACTCCCAGGAAATGGATGATTTTTAAAAGAAGCAGCGCCAACTTCATAGGACAGTAACTGTGCCGCTTTTTATGTGATTTTGTAGATCATTACAATATGAAGAGTAAGGGCCCAAGTACCGACCCTTGCTGCACCCCTAAGGATACATCATTTTCATTTGAGAAGTGGTTTTCAATTCTCATAATTATTTTATTCAACCGGTTTGAAAGAATTGGAAAAATAAGCAACCTTACAGGAAAGGTACACTTTTTCATGGCTATTCTGATACTTAACTCTCTGACTACCTGATACTAAAAAAATAACAATTTATTGATTTCTTAACAATTTTTAATTTAGGGCTAACAATTAATAAATTGTCAATAATATTGTTCCTTTGCACTGTTGCAGCAGAAAACAAAAAATTGGTTTTCACGGCAGCGATATATTTCTCATACTTCATACAGCACTGCAGTTACCAATGTAGTTATAACAAGTTTCAATTTTTTTCCACTAAATTTTTGGTATAGTCTGTATTTGCGTAGCACGAATTTTATTGTACTTCTTCTAGCACTGAGTTCCCAGCGACCTCCGAATTCCTGGAAATGTCAGGGAATTGAATGAACCTAGATTTCAGGAAATTTAATGCCAAATGATAAAAAATCATAGAATTTGTGTAATTTCAACCGACAATCTAGGAATTTGGGTGTAACAAGAAGTTAAATTTTGCAATCGAGTCTAACTGTTTTTCATGTTTATATTCGACATTCTCCCAAATACGAAACTCGGCCGTATGAACGAATACTGAACATGCCCGAATCATACAGCGTAGATAATTCAAATGAAGAAAAATATAGAAAAGTTATGCGGTGTCATCTGCTTTTATAGGCTAAAACTCGAGCTAAAACTTTAATTGAATTAAAGCATTTTTCTGTTAAAAATCTGTTGTTGTCAGTCCACTTTTCTTAACAAAATAAAATTAAAATACAGTAAAATGGGCTATTTTTTTTGTTCGAGTAATATTCTTTAGTTGATTCTATAAATTGGTTAATATGGTTAAAATGGAAACCATATTTCTGGAAAGAAATTGGCAAAATTTACATCTTTCTTTATATCCACGCAATATTTTTGAAATCTTAAAGTGTGCAAGAGAGGTATTTTTTATGTACCTATGTTTTTTATAAACAAGGTAACTCCATTTAGAATTTGATTCACATGCACATGTGACTGTGATTTCACATTAAAGGACAGTCAGGAAAAACCCTGGAAAGTCAAGGAATTCAGGTTTTCAAAAGCTCTGGGAACACTGTACCAAGAGGTAACCTCTGTCCTCTGTCACATTATCTCACTGCTTCACACTGAGTATTCACACTACTTGTAGTAAATTTGCAAAATAAATTCATCATTTAACATACAATAATAGTGTTACTAGTGTCAATATCCAACATGACCTAGTGTTCATTAGCGTCATTATCCAACAGCTATAGATGGTCATCTTCCAAATCCTCAAAACGATTGGTTTGAATCCAACTATTAACTTTATCGTGAGAAGCAACCTCAGGCAGATCATCAGCCTCACTTTCATCATCTGAATCATCACCCCATACAGCCAAGAAATGCCTTGCTGATTCACTCACAACATTTTTCTTTGAATATCTAGGCGCAAAATCCTTCAAGAAATCAGCAGCTTTACTTTCCCCAGTGTATTTTTTCAAATTATATTCAATTGGATTGGTATTTAGTGCAAATCTTGCACGACTCATCTCTTCTACATTAGTAACATACAAAACTGGTTCAGGTTTTTCTAAATTATCCATCCAGTCGAGCAAAACATCTCTCGGTTCTTGTATATTCGGTTCCAAGTCTGAAACTCTTTGCCGGAAAAGTTCCCCTAGACAATTCGTCCAATAAATAAAAATGTCACC
This sequence comes from Tetropium fuscum, assembly GCA_964058915.1. Lineage (NCBI taxonomy): Eukaryota > Metazoa > Arthropoda > Insecta > Coleoptera > Cerambycidae > Tetropium > Tetropium fuscum. The sequence goes on from CAXKVY010010408.1 coordinate 5,938, forward strand.
GTCTAGATTTATGACTTTTAAACCTGCCGTTGAGAAATTAAGCCTTTCGTCCAGATTATCAACAAACGCTAGCTTATGACTTCTTAAACGACACTCTTTAAGGGTGTCCAGGATGCCGGGAACTTTATAGGGTAAGCTATAAATAGATTTCCCAGTAAATAAAATTTTGCTATCTTGAGTTTGCCCGGCTAAGCACATAAAAGTATCCTCACCTTTTGTCGCATAATCCATATAACAAGGTGGTGTCCTAAGTGAATGTGAGAAATAGGACGGTTTTCCTAAATGTCTCAAATCTGTTTTCATTACGTAATGTCGTGTTGCTAGTAGAAGATCATGATTCAAAGTTCTGAAACTACAGAGAGAATTGCACTGTTTTAACTTGGGATCAAATACTTTCGTTTCCCGTTTAGCACGGTAATCGATTAGTTGCACTTTGAATCTGTCCATTAAAATGATGATATTTTCGTCTAGAAATTGAAAATGCTGAAAATTATCAGCGTCAGTTTTGTCATCGTTTCTAAAGTTAAATACAGCCTTGTTCTTCTGAAAGTCTCTAACGCTGAGTTTTAAATTTGACTGAATTTCTCCTAAGTGTATAGGTTTGTTTTGATTCAACTTAGCGTCCAAAATTGGCACATCATATTCATTAGTCCATATAGTGTTGACATTATTAACGTTCTTTAATTTTGCAATGCTAACATTTTGTTTTTCTCGAAAAACCAGTAAATAGTCACTATATCTTTTATATGCACTTATATTGAAAATGGGTGAAGAACAATGAGATTTTATTTTAATAACTTCACTAGGTTTACGCAAATCGTTTAAACACAAATTAAATTCGGTATCTGGCCGAATAAGATAGTCACTGTTATTTATCCGTAAATAATCTAAAACTCCGGCAGTGTAATAGAAATTATAATCGCAGGTAAAGTATACATCCGGATCCTTGTTTCTGTAGAACTCGAGAAGGTGTCTCGGGAGGTAAACATACTCGTGATTAGCTATCTTCCTGTTTACAATATCTTTTTTCTTCACTTTGTACTCATTCCTCTTCCTTTCTAACAACTTACAATACTTCAATTTCTCATCTAATAGCTGCTGCACAATATCAGTTACCGTGATACTTGTGACTAAGGGTTTATGGATCGGGTAAGGTATCTCTATATATGCTAGTGCAGATGTTCTATCTGTTCCTTCAAACAAGTAGTCTTCGCTGAAATGCAGTAACAAATCATGCCGAAGGTGGTCTGCGTACCCAGAACCTCTTCTACCGCTGTTTAAAAGCATGGTTTATCAGCACTTGGATATATGGCCTAAACTATCAACCAAAAGACCAGTTCATTGTTTTTATATATCTGTACCACAATAATAATAGTACACGTGTTGGTGGAAATGTGTCAAAACAACGACCAAATATACGACTCAAACTCAAATGTAAATATAACTAACCATAACCATACTTTACGCTGCCAACTGTTTCAATAAAATAAAACCACTAGCAAAAGCGGGAAATTTAAAATGTAAGCATAGCCTACCACAGAATAACAACTCAATTTTATACTGAAGAAATAAGGTATAGATGATAAATAAATAGTTATTCTTTAAATATTTTACATATATTAATAATTTACATAAAATACTTACCCTCCAATTATTAATACAATATAATATCTAATAAAGTTTTGTTATATTTAATTCACCAATTAATTTTCCAACGGCAACATGCAACATTATTTCCTGATTTAATACATTCAACATTTTTAACTACAAAAACTTATTGGTATATCTAATAAACCATAATGTTTATGTAAGAAAAAACGTAAACCACTCACCATAAGAAAGTTACCCATTGGCTGTAATAAAATAATAGTAAATATTATTTTTTTCCCAAAACAAATATACTTACAACACAGAAGGATTCTGAATGATGTTTCTTTTTCCTAGGGATAGTTAAGGTAGAAAATCCTTCTGGCATTGCTACTGCCGCGCTGGGAGTGCAGATATTCATTAGTATTGCGAATTTCTCAGACTCCGAAAGCAAGCAGGATTTACCGGGACCCTCTGCGAATTGCTGAGGGCTGAGTGTGAGAAAACGGATCTTCACAATGGCGTCTCTAATTGTCGGGTGGTTGCTGTTTGCCTCGCTTGTTGCATTACCTATGTTGAAAAGGAAACGATTTATAAGTACAGGTAGAAAAGCATTTCTGAGCTGCTAATGGTGAATGAGAATGAGCGTTAATAATATTTGTAATCGATAGGATAAACTGAAATTTGACGGAGAATTTATTGAAAAAAAAATTAAGTAAAACTAGAAATATAGATTGTGTGTCGCATGAAATGGCTAATGACTTTTTCGAGACTACTGATCTCTGGTATAAAGATTACACTAAACAAAACCTTTAAATGTTTTTTTAGGAAAATGTTGCATAGTAAGTCGGAAATTACTTGAGCTGTTGATTCAATTTTGTTGCTTGTAGATAGAAAACTTGTTAAAGCATATCATTTTTAAAATGCTTATATTAACCTCAACTGTATGTATGTAACGGAATCTTTGAATGAGATTTTTACCCACTTCAAAATGTCAGATTAAACTGAACACTTATTAAGGACTGATGGCAATACAATGATTTGATTGAACTTTGTCCTATTGTCCTCGCCAGGATCATCTAAAACCAGGATATAAAAATATGTCTCACATTGGCGCATTCGCCACAATATAGAATTTACTGAACGTTACACATTCATTGAATGTGAGACCACACAGCACGAAAATTAATCTTTTTCATGGCAGAAAGTAAAACTAATCAGCATATTTTTTAGTGAATAAAATTATAGTTTAAAAAACACGTTTTCAAAAGAAACCTAACTAAAAAGTAAAAAATAAATTATAGTTTAAAAAAACTAAAGAAACACTAAAGGGAAACCGAACTAAAAAGTAAAAAATAATGTTTAATTATTAAGATTTAGTAAAAAAGTGTGGGGCATGATATCAATGAAATATTTATGACAATCGATATCATGCAGCCCACGCTTTTTTTTTACAAAATTTTAGCACAAACATTATTTTTTAATTGTACTTTCTACTTCGGTTTCCCTTTAAAGGGTGTTTTTTTAGTTTTTTTTATCTATAATTTATTTATTCTATAAAAACTTGTAAAAGAAGTACAGAATTTAGAATATGCCAAAATCCATAGTCTATTATAGTAGAATTAAAACTTATCAAAAAGTCAGAGATGTCTTCTGTACAATTTGTAAATTAATGCAGTAAGATCGTTGATCGAACGGTACGATACTAGGTACTGTATCAACCTGAAAGAATGCATAAGAACTATTTATAATAATATAATAAGATATAATCGTATGAGATAAGTAATGCCTTGGCTGAAACTTTACTATGACTAAGTAATAATATTAATATGGAACATGATGATGATTTAGATAATTGCATTTATTTTACTACTTACTATAAAACAATTTAGTTTTATTAGTAAGAAAATCATAACACAAATCATTTTCATTCACTTACCACTAGTTTCTATGAGCGTCGTCCGTTTTTGTATATAAGTGGTACTGTTATATTTTAACACTTTTTTGTTTAGACATAAATTTTAGATATTCTTTCAGAAATAAATCTGTGCAGTAAGTACTAAGTCATCAAAGGAAAACCTATGCCAATACATAATTTTATAATTCGTAAGATTAATCTATTCAATACACATGTAATATTCATTTAATAGATGTTTTTTAATTTATTTTTAATTTTTAATTTAAAAGCAGTTTTTGAATTTTCTAAGACGTTTTTTATTTTTTAATTTATTTGAATCAGAACTTTTAGTGGTACCTACTTTAGACTCTAGAGTATAAAAAACAATATTTACTCAACAAAGCAAATAAATTCTCCAATTGGAATACTAAAATCACATAAGACGACAGCGTGATTTTGACCAATCACGGATTAATTTTTACCAAAATTCGACATGATCCGTCAAAATGGGCTGTCATCTGTCAAAATCATCCACCATGTGATTTCCCTATACTAAAAAAATTTCATTTAATAACTCATGGTAGAATTATTTTATCTGTGCTCTGATAATAAATATTAAAATAGATAATTTTCCGGATTTAGGTCTACTCGTCATGTAATTAACATATTTGGCAGAAGAAGAAATCATTGTGCATGCAAACAGAATGTAACAATAAAAAAGTAACATAGTAACATAAGAAGCAAATCATAAAACTAGTTAATAAATTAAGCACAATTACCTATACCATCTAGTCTAGGTACTTTCGCACCTGAACTTTGATTGTGCCTCGCTGCATAACGATTTATTGCTGAGAACAATTCCAATTCAGAGCTAATATTAAGTTCATCTTGATCAAATACGGTAAGTATGGTACTCAATTCCACATCGTCAAAACTGCATTCTGACAACACTTCTTGAGTTTGATTGCAGATAATCTAAAAGGGAAATGTACAAACTATATATAGGTATGCACTAGATATTTATCTGTAAATTAACCGCTTTTATATACTTAGCAGTCATCTGAAATGACTATATGTGTATTTTACTTACTCTTATACATTTGTCCATAAGCATGGGCTCCTCGAATAATTTAGCAAATTCGTAAGCTCTGCAAGCGTTTTTTGGATATAAATCGGACCATAAATATTTGGTACATTCTTCCACCAGATGGGGCAACATGTACTTTTTAGCACCATAGCATAATTCACAAGCTTGATCAAAAGAAGTCAAATTGATTTTATCAGTGTAAATATATCTACAAATAATGTCATGTTTAATAAAAAAAATTATATACGTAGAATTTTCAGATATTTTACTCAAGTAATGCTTTAAATGCATCAGGCTGAACATCCAGAATGGCAATCGGATCCTTCTCTGCCATACCCCCAAAAAACATTGCCTCAAACACAGGACTAGACATTGCTAGAAACAGTTTATGCCCTTCCAGAACCTGCTGGTTAGGCTCCGTCCCAACTATAAAGCGACAATCACTCCACATGCCAGTTTCCAACAAATATTGCCCCCTTTCTTTGACAAGTTTCCTGGTGGTTTGCCAGTCACATTGAGGTGGAGGAGCACTCATCTAACAAATTATAAAAGAAATATATGGTGAATGGAATTCTGAAGTGTTTGCATCACAAGCTTACATTCCACAACTTACCTTTAATGTGTATGTTAGTACAAATAATCACCTTAGACAATAAGACTAGCTTTGCTTAAAGTCTAGTTGGCTTAATCAATTATTTAAAGCTCGTATTGTTTATATTTTTGTTAGAACATTTTACGATTTGTGACGTCTATATCTAGCAATTCGATACGTCATGGATTCACGAAGAACGCAGGCGCAGAAAAACACAAGAGCACAACAACATCCACAGAGCATTATATGAATCGGAATAGAACATAAGGGATACGCATCTAGCACAGAAATTAAGAATTAACTTATTTTATTATGCCGGTCACAGATATGTTACTCTGGCCTATGTCTTAGAATTTTTCATATTTTTTAGTCAAGGTTATTGTGGAAAAATAAATTTATGACTGATAACAATGTTTAGAAATTTTTCTAATTTATTATAAACAATTTTGAACATTACCATAGAACCGATTCGCGAACGAAAATCGCTATCTATAACTTTTTCCGTGTCAAATCCTATTTTATTGGGATAATCTTGGGTAACCTTAATCTACTAACCTTGGCCATAGAGTAAATACAGTGCTCGCTGCCTTGGCTCTAGCTAACCTACAGGCTGCAGACAGAGTAAGTTATGGCGCTGGTTATATAGACGCAGTCATCTATAGTCGCATCGATAGCTCCGCTCTAGAGCCCAGTCACCTTTTTTCTGTGGCCCAGTTACAAAATATCCATGTGCGGGCACATAAAGTAACTTCTGTCTTTATATCGGTTTGCGATACTTGTCTTGTGGCCTTTTCTACTCCGCGATTTTGAGTATAAACCAAAGACAACCAAACTGTTCCTTGAATCAGTTTAATGTTTAAAATAAAGGTCTCAGGGAAAGTGGGATAATTCCGTAATAAAAGGTAAAATAGCAACAATCAGAGTATATATGTATATATTCAAAAATACAATGAAATATTTCATAATAGACATAATTATATTATAAATAAATATAGTTATAAATTTTATACAATGCAATATCTAAAAAGTCTTAAGTCTCAACCATAAAATATGTGAAATGTTGATACATATAGGTAATTGAGAGGTATCCAATTATTCGTTAGTCGTTACCCACTTCCACTATGTCATATTTTTTTACCTGCCCTACGTTTGCCAGTAATAGGAAATAAAACGAAACGTCCATGCATGTAAGTGCATACCTACTATTCGACATATGGACATACGTATAGTCGACACAAATAACTTGGCCTGCGGGTATCATGCAGGGTATATCCAGACGAAGAAAGGACAGTACTACCGGACGACTCAAATCGTAGCCTACCGATAGTTCTAGCCCTGCCACAGCCGCGTGACGTCACAACTGGAGATGGACATTCGCACAATATTAAATGTAATAAAATGGGAATAATTGCGCTGTACGTGTTTTAAATTTTCTATTCCTGCCATACCTTCCTGTGTGCACTGTGACACCCATAGCTAAATATATTAGGAATGGTACGAGACATGTATTACAACTTCCGTTAAATGGTTAAAGTTGTTTTAAATATGTTTAAAATAAACTTATAGTTGAAAATAGTTGAAAATGATCTATTCAATGCCTCAATTTAAACTCCGTCTGGCACCAATTCAATCCATTGAGTCCATAAATATACCCAAATGTCGCCATGCCCACATATAATTGTACAATTACATTAAAAGAAACAATTAGAAGTTTAACAATGATTTTCCTAAACATAATAATTTCACATTATTTTAAAAGTTTAATGCATATTACTTACCTATTGATATATAGACACCAAGAATAGAATTAGATTTTTTACCGTAATACCTATACAGATCAGTGTGATTACAGTTTAATTTATATTCATTTACTTATAGTATGTATATATATATATATATATATATATATATATATATATATATATATATATATATATATATATATATATATATATATATATATATATATATATATATATATATATATATATATATATATATATATATATATATATATATATATATATATATATATATATATATATATATATATATATATATATATATATATATATATATATATATATATATATATATATATATATATATATATATATATATATATATATATATATAATATATATATGTATATAAATATATATATATATATATATATATATATATATATATATATATATATATATATATATATATATATATATATATATATATACATATATATATATATATATATATATATATATATATATATATATATATATATATATATATATATATATATATATATATATATATATATATTGTTACAAATATTCTTCAAGTTGTCCTTTATTTCGTTCTTGAGGCAGATGTGCGACAGTGTTCAACATAAGAATGATGTGAAAATATCTAGACTACGCTGGACGCTGTGAAAATATCTACGCTGATCATATGATCAACATCGAAATAATATTGTGTGTATGAATATTAAAGAATTGTGTAGTAAGAACTGCAGTTAATTACGGATATTAAACTTGCAAGATAATAAATATTGGTGTCATATTATTTAATACATAAATAATTATATTTCGTCTTGAATTTTTGTAACACCCTGCTGTATTGAATATTTCTAGTATTTTAATGCTTGGATACTCCTAATGTATTTAAGGAGGTTGGCATATTTTCATATCTCGTTGATTTTTGGCATAAGGTGATATGCGAGGGATATTACGTAAGGTAGGTACTTCATGATGGATGGTCAAATTTAGTCTGTATCGGTTGCCACAGCTAAAATATTATTACTTATAAGTAATAATATTTTATGTGATACCTATACGAGTATACCCTTATACCACCTCAAGAGTTATTCTTAAAACACATAGATACTAAGTTTGTCCAGAACAATGAAAGTATCTACCAGTTATTAAATTGACCTATATTTTGTACTTTTTCGATATGTTTTAATAACAGAGCTGATATTTCTCTTTCCATAGATTAGATGCATTATATACAATGTCATGAACGCATTCCATATGTGCGTAGATGGTAGGGTAGTTTTTACTTCCTCTAAAATACATTTTAATATCCAAACGTTGACCTTATTTTTTTTATTTGATGCTATCTGGATTGCCTATTAAGAATATTAAGATTCTTTGTAAAAACGGAAATCTGCCCCAAGCCGAAAACATGTGCAAAGACTGTTGAAGTACATTATTTAAAGAGAAACATTGAAATATTTGAAGTAGGTATATTTGAGCATTACTTGACATGTGCCTTTCGCAGCTCATATTTAAGCCATTTGCTCGTATTTGGCTTTGTTTATAATGCTCGCTAGGCAGCAGGACAAAACCACACCAACCAACGGGAAGAAAGCTATACCCACTGCAGCACCAGCTACAATTCCAATATTGGCATCCAAGAATTCAATGACCTTATCATAACAACCCTAAAAATAGAAGATGTTAATGTTAATATTGCAATTTTACATATTCATGATGGAGAGAAAAACCATCGAACATCAAAGAACCAGGCCGTAACTTTTTTCCTATTGCATCTTTAGTTTTGTAATTTTTATGAGACATTTAAAACTACTTTTTGCATCTTTTCACCCATCGGATTGCACCTCCGGAAGTAACCAGAAGTAACGTCAACTTTTTTTTTAAATATGACACCCTGTATTCTTATTCGGACTGAGATTTTTTATGCGAATATAACCATGTCCTTAAAAGATTTCTACGAAGAAAATTAACGATTTTATAGCAGTTTGAAATTAAATCGCACAATAAAACAACTCGAACAATAAAATTAAAATTATTTGCTCAAGGTGGCCGTGATCAAATGAAATATTTGACGTTTGAGGCTTGTTTGTTGTTCATGTCAAAAAGCGTTATCAGTTAAATTCGCGCAAAGTTGAAACTAAATGTGTACAATAATTAAGTTGTTCGCAATGGAAAATGTGCATTTGACGGAGATGGTTGAGCTTTATTACGCTTGCAATAAAAATAGCGCAAAAGCTCGTCGAAGGTACGCCCAAAAATATGCCGGCAGGGAAACCCCATCAAGGTGGAAATTTTACAGGCTCGAAAGGAGATTTCGAAAAAATGGTTCAATTATACGACATAAACAACCGGAACGTCAATTTAATCAGGAAGTTGAATAAGTGTCCTGTTGAGCGCAATGGAAGACCCCCAATCAGTCGCTGCGTGAAAGAGCACAAAACTTGATTTGTCAGCTAGTTTTCAAAATTATGAAAAAACATCATCTAAAAGCGTATAAAACTAACTTGGTGCAGGGCTTGCATGGAAACGATCCAGTGTCGATTAAACTTTTGCGATTACTTTTTAGAAAGGAACGCACAAAATCCAAACTTCAAGAACAGGATACTATACTGGGATGAATGCACATTTGGAAACAATGGCCTTTTTAATCGGAATCTGCATTATCAGGAGAAACAAATTTTCAAGTAAGATTTAAAACAAACGTCTGGTGTGGAATTTTAAGGGATCAAATTATTGCACCAGTCTTTTTGGGTGAAAACTCGAGCGCTCTGTCATACAATTGACTGTTGCGGGAAGACCACGAATTTTTTTTTGGAGAATCTCCCAGTTAATGAGTACGCAAATGTTATATTTCACCAAGACGGCACGCCACCACACAATGCGCGAATCAATACCGTTTTCCTAAACGACCGATTCGAAGAATCGGTCTATGGGATGGGTACTAACGGACCAATTAGATAGATTAGATTTAGAAATCTAATTAATTAAATCCGTGCGATTATTTTTTCTGGCCGTATCTGAAAGATAAAGTTTTCGTTACACCTCCAGAAAACTTGGAAGATTTAGAAAACCGAATTAGAAACGAAATAGCTAATATTCCACGGGATACTATTCTCAGGGAAACTAATACCGAGATCAAAAGATGTGCAGCCTGCATTGAGCATCAGGGTACCCAATTTGAACCTCATTTGTAAAGAATATCAAACAATATTTTAGTTTATAAATAAATTCTTTAACATTAATAAATTAATTAAAATGAATTAAACCTTATTTGTAAAGAATATCAAACAATATTTTAGTTTATAAGTAAATTATTCTTAAATTTCTTCTGAGTCGCTCTTATAAAGTATTGTGTTTGCTTCTACCTTTTTCTTTCAGACCAAATACTAAACTGATAATAGGTATGTTTTTGACATAAATCAACTTGATACGACAGACATTTCATTTGATCGCGGCCACCTTGAGCAAATCATTTTAATTTTATTGTTCGAGTTGTTTTATTGGTCGATTTTATTTCAAACTGCTATAAAATCGTTATAATTTTCGTCGTAGAAAGCTTTTAAAGGCATGGTTGTATTCACATAAAAAAGCTCCATCCGAGTATCAAATATACAGGGTATCCCATTTAAAATCAAAAGTTGACGTTCCTTCCGGTTACTTCCGGAACTGCAATCAGGCAATAATCCCTATTAGAGGTGTTGTTGAATCAGGTGGCCGATAGGTGAAAAGATGCAAAAAGTAGTTTTAAATGTCTCATAAAAATTTCAAAACTAAAGTTGCAATAGAAAAAAGTCGCATAGTTCTAAAACAAATCCAGTGAAATAGTATTTAGTCCAGACACTCCAGACGATCTATGTTTGGTTGCGGCAGCTACCAATCGACCCATAAAAGAAATTTTCTTGCCCTAACCTCTTCAATAAGGTTTATTATTATTTAATTGTACTGAAAGTTGTTCCATGTGACAGGTACAGGCGGGCGCCCCGACGCAATGTCGCAACCTACTAAGACCACGGCGACGCTGCCTGGCCAAAAGTTATATGCACAGACTGGGGTAATTTTTGCCTAGATGTAGCCCTCACCTGTAGAAAATCACCTAATATGGGGCGGGTTTCCAGAAAAAGTAGAATATGCGATAAATTTTACTATATTTCAGTTAAGGATTTATACACAACGGTTGAATGAGAACAAAATGACGTTCTGCTGATAAACGGAGACACTCAAACAACCCCTAAATCACTATTTGCGATTAAACAAATAGTAAAAGATAGTAAATATACCTTACTATTATATTTCTGGGCCAGTGTTAGGACACAAAAATGAGGTATTGAAACTGATAAGGGTTCTACATTGAGGCTTATGCCTCCATCAACATACTATTTACCCCTAGGTTCGCCTATAATGAAAATATCACTCTTTTTATATGACAACTAAAGTACCCTATATGAACTATCTTAAGTAAAAATTCTACGGTTTCTCCTGTTTATACATATAAAACTTATACGCCGCTCAATTTATAGATTGGGAAACTTAATGAACCGAATGTCACCCGACTAAAATATCGAACCGAATTTAAAATAAAATATACCATGCGTCCCACAATTGCGAACAATCCAAACCTCGTCGAGGAAGTTATTCTGAAGAGATTTAGCCAAGAAAATTTCTTATGAGTCGATTTGTGATATGTGTATGTATAACAACTAACACGATATAAAACTTCTACAGTGGCAGTTTTACCTGAGTATATATTTGACTATCATGCTCTGTATTACAATTCTCCTTAATACAGCAAGATGAAGGAATAGGCAGAGGAGGAACTAATTCCAACCAGTCGCTGGATTTTCTGTTTCCGCAGCAGTGGAGCTATATTAGGAAACAAGTAGAGAGTATTATTAATTTAAACATGGGAATAATAGGAGGCAAGAATTATGATTGGTGTTGGTTATTAATTCTGGTGAACTGGTCACCATATCGCCAATACAACAAATAAATAACTTGAAATGTATACCACTCTACTTATATCTGTCGCACAAATTTGCGTTAAATTTCCCAACACCTACTTTGTACAGCAAAGCGATTTTTATCGAATCCATAAATAAGTGGAACGGCCTCGTGGTTTATATATTGAAGATCAAAACGTGAGCAATGATTAACTGCACTTGATTATCCTTAATTCGCTTACCGTTTCCTGGATTATATCGAAATCCGTGGCCAGGTGAGCACTGTCGTTACGGTACTTTATCATCGCCTGAGTCAATCCTTTATCGAAGCCATCGGTTAGTTTCGCACGGTATGCGAAGATCGACACTCCTGCGCCAAGCTCCATTACGAAGACGATGGCCAAAAATGCCCCATACTTGAAAATTTTAATTCAAAAGAATCAAAGTCGACAAATTAAAATAACGTAAAGGCTAAATAAAATAGGTATAAAAGTACGCATGTAGTTGTCAAACAGGTTATTAGAATACATCCAGCAAGCGGTAAATCTTGGAAACAACAATTTAAAAGAACATAAGACTTTAACTTTTTTTTTGCAGAAAGTAAAATTGCTGTCATTTTAATTAAAACACTATGTAAATTATGTTCTACGGAACGTAAAACATAATTTACCCCACTTGACCCTACAAAAAATATTTGAAAATTACACTTGAGTAACAAATTATTAAAAACGGTAACCTTTAGGTATTCAATCATTATTAGCCTTTATTCTGAGAATAGTGTAGTGAGTGTAGTCAAGTCAATGTATGAAGGAAAAAGGGATGTAGATGAGTGTATGCAAGGGGGGAATACTTTTCGCTTCAGGATTCGTTGGGGATAGTTAGGACGTAAACATATTAAATGTCAGTACCCCTAGCACGTCCGCTTCAATGGTGGAGAGGGCTGAAAAGGACCCTTTTTGTGTTTTTTCTCTTATAACTCGAGATCGGTTCATTGTAGCGAAAAGTTTCTTGCACAAAACATCCATAAATCCAAGTAGCATAAAAATATTACTAATAGATTCAATTGTTATATAACTGATTTATTAGAACTTTTGAAGATGAACGGGGACGACGACCATCTAACTAGGTTAATGTATATTCCCACATCCAATATCTAAATTATTAACTTAAACAATTTGAAACTTTATAAACTTGCTGAATGAATGATTGTCGATCATTTAATTGGCAAAGAAAATAATTAATGACCTACTATTATATCCAGTCACATTCCAATACTGAGCATGTAAATTTTAATTAAAAACGATATAACAAATTAGCCTTATTACACTTGAGTGGATGGCACTAAAAATCAAGAATATGTACATCGCTTAGTTTAAAGCAGACGCGTGCAATTGCTTTCCACTTCGACAGGTTTAAATAATAAGGAACACTAGGTTCTGGGTCTCATGCTTCTCTGTTTTAATCTACCTTTAAATTCTTGTTTCCGCAACAATAAAAATTGAGCACTTCAAATGATTTAAGAGTTCATTGTTCTTTGTGCGTTTTACCAACTCAATGGTTACCTCTACTATAATACAAAACCTGGCAAAACGTTCCCGGAAATCCGCTTTGGAAATATGATGAGGTACATCATCAATTTATTTTTTGCTAATATTGCTAATATTTTGCTAATATTTAAGCATTGTACTCTTCTGTTGTGTCGTACAGGGTGTTCGTTAATGACGTGCTAATATTTCAAGGTGTGATTCCTTAGGTCATTTTAAATCGTTGTACTATCTCAGACATTATTTTTTATTATTTGAGTAGATATTATTATCAATTTTGGTATGTGTCAATGGGATATTTAACCACATATTTTAATTAAAAGTTATTTTATCGCTCCACCAGTGGCGTCCCTGCAAACATGTCCTCTGATACAGCAAACGAAATTTATGGACGCTGCACGAATAACATTCGCTATGCACCACCTACGTGAGTCAATATTGAAGTTGAAAGGGAGATTGCGTATGGTCGTTGATGTATGGTCCTTCAACCACTCAGTGGCGTAACTTCGAGGTGTACGTATGTACCTATTAAATACAAATGTTTCGATTGTGAACATTAAACAAATTGTTATTGTTAAGATATGTCTTCGCCTCAGTGCAGCAAACCTTACACAAATCTATAATTAAAAGTCTGGCATGTGAGATAGTTTTCAATCTACAGGTATAATTATTTTAAAAGTGTAAAAATTGATTCGGCAACATTGGATGAAGTGAAAGATCTCGAGACATTCGACAAATCCTTTACGATTTTCATAAACATGAAGGTTGTTGTGTTACAGTAAAAAAATGCAACAAAAAATCACAGAAGATTTAGATCTCAATCCATCGGAAATTCCATTAAGTACGATTGTAAAAAATGAACTTCAGATGGAAAAGAACACAAAACAGAAAAGTTCTTATTGAAGAAATGGAAATCAAAGCCTTGTGAATTAAATATTAAATATTTAATCAAATACCGTAGTCAGAAGAGGCCTATCCAATAGTATTTTTGGATTGAACTTATTTACATAGTGAACTGAATACAATCTTCTAATAAGTGATGATAGTGATGATTCTACAAAAGAAGTATCTGCAAATACATCTAGAGGATCAAGATTAATTATTGTACATGCTGGAGAAGAAATGGGTTTTATACCTAATGGTCTCTTAATATTTAAATCATCAGGTAGCATATCTGGTGACTATCATTCAGAAATGAATTCGTAAAATTGTGACAACAGGCTGAAAGAAAAATTAAGTCCAAATCTACCTGCCAAATCAATTGTAATAAAGGATAATGCCCCCCTACCATAATGCCCAGGTTAATCGAGGTCCTGTATCAAATTTTAAGAAAGCGGAGATGATAGAATGGTTCACTAGAAAAAAATATATTTTCAACCAACTACCTTAAAACCTGAAT
>CAXKVY010010409.1:0-21050 GCA_964058915.1 Tetropium fuscum
CATATCTCTCGCCTACATTAAACTACTTAGCAAAAGCCATTTTTATATTTTTTGGTATAAAACATGCCTCGTACGCACATGATGCAGGCATATGATGCGCTGATAATCAGTTTATAAGCTGATTAAAATGAGGTTTTTCACTGCCATTAAAAAAATTAACGGTACCCGGAAGATAATTCAGAGGCACTCTCGCGAAACGTTCCAGCAATTGGTTATCCTTTGTGCACTTCTTTCATTTTACAGTCGAGTACCCCTCAGAATCGTGTTTTTATAATTCAAAGAAAACAGTGATGCACGCTGGAGGAAATGTGTCACTTGGACCATAACATAGCAACAAAATAAATCGCGGCATTTCTTTGAAGTGTCTTTTCGGAAGGATATTAGCCATATTTAAATTTCGCGGATGCCAGGTAGAGGACTAATTTTTCCGTCCTCATGATGCTCCTTAAAACTTCAAACGGCCCGCGGTAAAGCGTTGCAGTTCCTAGCAAATTCCAGGCTCCTTCTCCTGGAAATAACTTAATTCTAGCTCTAATGATGTACTTTTTTCCTTTGTTCCGTATTAATGAAGGGACCTTTTGGATAGGCCTAAAGTGAAAACCGAGGCGTTCTCACCGATTGAATAGCCAATGAAGATAAAAAATAGGTTTCACTTTCGATAAATTTCAATAGTTTTGAAATTTACATACTTTATTTATTTAAAAAAAATTAATCAAGCCGAAACCTCCGTAAGGTAGAGGCCGGGAAAATCAAAAATATGACGACAATGACGTCACAAGACCGGTCTGGTTATTTTACACTATTTAACATCAAGTCATCTATGAAGTACCGTACCCCGGTATTCTAAAATAATTCACTACGTATTTCTCGATATGGTAGGATAGAGATATACATAATGTGTAAGTTAGAGCAAGTAATATCGGACGTTAATCAACGAATCCTGCATACAACAGAGTAGTTAGTTAAATCGTCGTCCACTGCTTGTAATGGTTCTTGATTATACTCGTAAAACGTTGTACGTGTTCGCAGTTTTTCCTTAGGAAAAAGCTCTATTTCAAAGTTGTAATAAAGTTAAAATAATAATTGAATGTGTCAGACTCCTCAATGTATTTAGTTCTTGATGATAATTCGTAAAATAGACATCGGAAGGTTTTTATTATGTGTATTTTTATCTACTATAGTGGAAGTGTTTCTGTGTAAATTTTAAAAGTATCTTGTGTTATAAAAAACGTGTTAAAAAGATACTTCACTACCTAAGGTAGGTGTCATTTACAATAAAATGCCATAAATATATTGGCTATTTTCTAGAAAAAAGTGTAAACAAAAAAATACTAGTGTTTGAAAAAGTAAAATCTTAATTTTTTCCATTATGGCTTCTAAATGTCTAAATTCTAAAATCTAAAAAAAGTTCTAAATTCCAAAAGATGAGGAAATTAAACAAATATGGATTAAAGCCATTCATAGAGTCGTCCTACAAAACATTCAGTAGTCTGTATTAGGTATTTTTCAGATTCGTGTATTATGAAAATATTATAGAATGACTAGGGACGGTGGTTATATCTTGGAGGTTCCTAGAGAGAAACCAAATCTTACAGAAAACGCAATTCCATCAATATTTCCGAATCAACCGTCCTATATGACAAAAAATAACACAATAGCAATAACACAAATAGTTTGGGATCTTTTAATTTCTTTTTTTTTCTAAAAACAATTTCCTTTTTAACTAAAAGCTACGTTTTGTAGTTTTTCATATGTCATTCATTAGATGTTACTTTTCATTATCCAGCAGTAATATTTCATTATCTCCACATCCTATTGGCTCTGGTACCTCATTTCCATCTCATTTATGTCATTATGAAACCTTGCAACAGCACCAAGATTTTCTGGAAAGCAGTTCAGATGAATGCCGAAAATTTATTTTTATGCTCGTAAATTGCCAACTATCCAGCATTTTGTTGACAATTTTCTCATGCTGCTGAAATGTTTATAATATCCAAATACAAATTTCATATGGTGGCGGGAAAAGATGATTTTATGGATCAAACAAATTTTCCAATAAGCACTACTTAGATTATCATAGTTTTCTGTAATTTGTACATAATGGGCAACAGGAAAATACGCAAAAATCATTCCATTTTGGAGCAGAACGGCCTTAAGATATCTTTTGGAAGAATCAATAAAAAGCCTCAATTCATCACGGTTATTTTGCTTCCAAGGTGAGTTGTAAGGCCAGCAGCTATAGTACAATAGACAAAGTGAACCACTTCGCGCAACAGAAATACGTATTGAGATTCTCTCGTTCTGTACAACGAAATTTAGACATTTGAAAATTTTGCTTTTAAGCCTGGATACCAAAATTTCATACAGATCCATTGGAATTCCCTAACTAAACCATTATAAGTTCTCAGTGCAAGAATACCTAGGCTGATTAGAAACTGATCGGAATAAAACAATGTTTCTGTAGTTCATGATATGTAAGAAAAATAGTCAGAAATGAAGAAAATTAGAGAAAGCTTAAACAATGCTCGTATGAGATCAGAAGAGATGTGGAGAACAATCAAAGATTCAATAATAAAAATAGAAAAAGAAACATGCGGATGTGTACCAAAGTAATTAATGAACCAAAAAAACAAACAAGATTGGAGAATAAAGGAACTAAAAAGGTAAAGTAAATAGTAAACCTGATGAGACAAATTAAAAAATATTTTTTTTAAAAGGAAAACGAAAATTGTAAAGAAACAATATGCTCATTTAGTGTTTGCATTGCAAAAATCACTTAGATTCTTGGGGATCTGGCTAACTCTACCAGAAGCGTATTTAAGAAAAAACAAGCGAGAGTCAGACTCGCGCACGTGCATTATCTATAAAATCACACAAGCTTTTAATTAATGTCGTCCGACCGGCGACTCCGGCATTTATTAGCATACATTAGCATAGCATCCATTTGTTATATGCGAGCCCCCTTAAATATTTATTTTATTCAGTTTTTATTTTATTCAGTATTTGTTGTTATAGCGGCAACAGAAATACATGATCTGTGAAAATTTCAACTGTCTAACCATCATGGTTCATGAGATACAGCCTAGTGACAGACGGACAGCGGAGTCTTAGTCCCGTTTTACACATTGGTACGGAACCCTAAAAAGGTTCAAAGTTAAAGACATGGTGAAAGAAGCGATGTAAACAATCCTGGAGAGAGTTTGGGGCAAAAATAAGACCAATATAGTAAGGGGAAATAAAAGCTTTTCTAGAATATCGATTATATGAACAAAAATAAAATCATTATTTTTATATTATTAAATTATTAAACAAAGTAGAACTAAATACATAAAATCATTAAATTGATATATCTTAGACAAAAATTAGGATCTAATGAAGAGGTGGAAAGAATATTTCGTAGAATTGCTCAATACAGAACAATTAATCACGATGGAAGTAACAGAAGAACTTGAGGATACCATGGAAATCATTGAGAATGTAGAAAACACCTTGCTCAGCATTATGTTAGAAAGATATACGAAATAATTATGGAAGACACTATGTGGCACTGAAGACACTGGTGACAACTATGTAGCAGATGAAACAACTATGTATAAAGATAACAATTGAACAACTAAAAGAATATCAGAGTGGATTTAGAAAATAGTATACAAAAAAAGACTTACAACTAAACTTACATATTTGCAATGAAGCCCTAAACAAGATAAATCTGAAAATAAACATTAACAAGACAAAGGTTAAGACACTAGGAAAAACAAACCCAAAAATAAAAATCGAGATAGAGGGAAAATCCATAAAAAGACGTAAAGACCAAAATAAGACATGGAAATGAACAGTAGAATAGAAATGCGACAACGTTATACCATGCGCTAAATAATGCTTTTATATGAAGAAAGGAAATAACCAAGAAAACAAAAATGCCAATCCTAAAAATGGGTGAACTTAAATAACCGGCAAAAGGCGAAATACAAGCAATTGAAATAAGATACTTGATAGCAGTGAAAGGAGTTACTAGAAAGGACGTAAAACATAAGAAAACTACTGATAACACAAGAGCTGAAAGCACAAACTATTTTGGGAAACCCATTTTGAACACGTAGTATGCAAGTAAGAAGAAATAGAGGCAAAAAAATGTGTCGCTAGCAAAGACAACATAAAAGAAATGTAGAGGAAGACGACGAAAAATATATAACAATGTGTTGTTATATGTGGAAATATATAACAATGTGGAAAATCTATAGAAAATAGGAGCAACATGCAATGAAGGAACAATAATGTAAGAACCGAAAAGGAATGGGTAAGATTTATACATAATACAGTATAGTGTGCAGATACAATGAAATTTATTTTATGCATGTAGATAGGCAAGTACGGGTACCTATATAAGATTAATGAAAATAATAATAAATTAAAAACAGTTTTCAGGATATTAACAAAAAAATGAAAAACTTTCGGTCATCATCTATGAAACGTCGGCGTCGCCTCTAATTGTTAATATAAAGAATAATATGGAGACTGAAATACATCAAGAAATTCAGTAATAATCATGACCACATTTACCATAAAATAACAGTACATTTGTGACAGTCAATCTACTATTTCACCAGGCTTATACTAGCTTGCTTGTACAGTCAGCGTAATTAAATAGGTGAAATCTCCGTCCTCTATTGTACATCAAGTGACTATTTTGGACATTCTTAAAATAAATACCCAACATAAAACTACACTAATCATCGTCTCTTGACCCTCTGACCCTATACACTATGAAATGTCTCGAGCAGATATTAATGATTTATGTTCAGGGCGATATACTTGCGTGTGGTACCGTTTTCCTTTATTCTTATTGGAAAACTCACCGTTGATAGAAAATATAACTTTATATAATATTATAACAGTCACCATTCAGTAATTCGGTCCTGCGTTCATTGAGAAAGAATGAATATCTACGAATGTATATTACGTTCATGGATAATTGGGCACGAGTGCCATTAGGATCTGGACCGTCGTTATTTTTAGACTAACCTCGATTATTTCCGCAATTACTCCAACTAATCACATTAGGTAAAACGTAAAGGGTACCCGACCCGCTGCGATTTAAATACCATAAACAACGGTTAATTATAAAACAATTTTGAAGTCCCTACCTAATTGCTTGTTTAAAAAGAACTGGGAAAGAAAAAAGTTGCTGTGGAGCTGGGAACATCCCCGTTATAATAATCAGCTACGTTTTATTAAATAGCGGCCGGCCTTGATTTGCGAGTCACAATAATACGTTTTCGTTTCACAAAATATTCTATGAGTGTAATAATTAGCAATCGTTTTCGAGCATATCTTTAAAATTTTACCAGAATCCAGTTAATTTAGGATTCTGCCTGGAAAATTCATCCCCTTTCCCGTTACTTATATGTATATAGTACATATTTATACATACAAATAGGTATATATTGGCTTATATATAGTTAGGCTAGTGGAACAATGGGTAATATGAAAGCTAAATTTTGCTGCAAAATCACGACTATTTCACTCGTCTTAATTTCCACCAATCACAAACGTGCAATTTTGTATTACAAATAACGGTTTCTAGATGAAAAAACTGTATGACAGCACCAGTCAGCAGTTTTTTCGAGTTTACCCGCGGCAAAAATTGACAGCTGTTGTCACCAAAAATTACAATACCTTTGATAACATAGCGGCCGCCAGGCCACTGCAACCAGTCTAGCTCCGACAGTTGTCCAATATACTTCGGGCTTGATTATCTGCTCTACGCATTCTCCTGCTTTACGCATTGCTATACGCATTCATCTTTTGCTTTACGCATTTTACTTCGCTTCGGATAATAATATTTACTATTATTATTCCACTATTTCGGTTTCATACGAAACCACAAACGGCATTGCTTTACGCATTCATCTTTTGCGAAACCCCAAACGTCGACTTTCGCTTCCTGCTTCCATAATAACAATACCTAGTATTGTTATTCCAAACAAGCGCTTTCGTACGAAACAAAAACACGCTTCCATGCACACTCGTGCCCAAACAAAAATCATAGCGTCCTGCGACTTCCAGCAGCAGACCCCGCTCCTCGGAGCTGAGCAAACGGCGCCCGAATTGACAAATTGTAGCCCAGCAGATCCGATAATACAATCAACGACGCCGAGGAGAAGAGAGTCGTGTACACTGTCATGCAGTATCTCTCGTGTGTGGCAGGGATGCAAGATTAAATTTGTTTTTATATACAAACTTCGTGAAGTTCTTGTATCGGAGCGAATCGAGCGTGTCCATTTCGTACGATCCACCATACAGAGCCTATAAGAACGCTACCCCAGCTGCAGCGAGGTCTCTTGCCTGTACAGTTAATATAACCAATAGATCTATATCGTCTCCGACAACGAAAACAAGCGTAAAAGATGACGACATGTCGATGGCTGTTTGAACAATGAGCACATCCGCATCTTCTGTTGCCTGCTTTGCTATGTAATTATGTTCGTTGAACTTCGCAATTAACATGGAAATTAAATTCCTTTTGTTATTATCGCTTGCTAAGAATTTTTCCTGTGAAACAGCTGGGATCATCGCTTCGTCAAAAATAACATATGTGGATACATGTGCTCTAGAACGGCGATATATTTCTGCGCTTTTCGTACTGCGGCTAGCTGCGTTCGCTGGATAACCGTCAAAGACTACAACTGCGTTTTGACCATAGTGCCTCTAAACATATTGAATGTAGTTTATGCAAATTTGTTCATACCAATCAGCACGATGCCATATCAACGATGCGATACCAACAAACAGCCGTCGCCGTCGTCTAAAACATGCAAGGTGTTGTTACTCGGTTGTAGATGCTGGTCTACTGGGGAAAACGCCTTGAATAACGATGATTTCGTTCCCTTCCGCATGCCATCCTCATTAAATAGAGACAGAGGATATGGAGCGAGTTCATATTCAAAATAACATTTCAATTCCTCGTCACTCTTCTTGGCGATACAAATTCTATGAAATAATAACAGGGGATTGATGAAATCAGGATTGTGGGCAAAACCTGCCGCTCAACTCTACCTCCCGGTTGGTGTGGAAAGAAGTTGATAACTTATGTTTTGTCTTTTACTGCACTAAACAACTTTGGGTACTGTACTTTATGCATAATATGTAAAGAGTAACATGTAAATTCAGTTTATACGATATTTTAAAAAATTCATTCGAGTGTTCGGCCCTGTAACTCGGAAAGTATAGTTTTGACAAAAAAATGTATAGGAACAGATTTGTAGAGAATTTTATCACCTCCAATTTTTTATTCTGTACTTTTTTTCTAAAATCTACAGGAACCGAGTTATAAGCCAATGATTTTCGACGCCATTTTTTCAAGATGGCGGCGCGAGCGACGGTCGCGTGGGGTCGCAAAATTAAGCGCATATTAAGGACACCCTAGACTGCATTCCTGCCGATTTTCAAAACTCCGCGACCTTTTGCATGAAAACACTACCTTTTTGTACCTAATGACTGGCCTACTATTTATAGCTTGCTTGAAATGAAGCGAACACACATACATTGCTGTAGTTACTAATTTTCGCTATAACAATGTGTTGTCCCATGCTTTCCTATGATTCATTTTCTCAACAACGCCATAGGTAAATCTTGGTAATATAAACAAACCCGAGGTACTGTCTCTTTCTCGGGAAAACAATGAAACTGGATTGTTCTGTTCATAGTTTTCCTTGCTTGGCAATTGTACATATAATTCGTGTTATGCGCTGTTTTCTTTAGCATAATTATTAATAACAATTAATTAAGAGACAAATTACGAGCTAACAAACACTGATGCCCACGTAACTAAATGGAAGTAAACAAAAATCTTACTCGTCTGTACTTCCGTTTAATGTTTGGCCGCTAGAGGGCGAACGGACATTAGTTCATTAGCATTAGGACATTAACTGTTCATTAGTTCATTACTTAGCTTGACATGGAGGCATCAGGCACCAAACAAAAATATTCTAGATATTGTGTTAGGTATTGTCGATTGGGATTTTCGGCTAAAGAATTATATGGAAAACTAATTTTTGTTGCAGTCGGCGTGTCGACCATACATATAGCACCAAAATTAAAAAAATAGTTAATAAAAGATCAGATGTTGTGGGCCTGAACATATTACAATCTAATCGCCAAAATAAAATATTAAAATTCTAAACCGTTTTTAATAACTATACAGTACTTCTCTGTGATTATATTTTTCAATATAGTTGCAAGAAACACTTTAGACAAACACGCATTCTAGATATTTCAATAATAATTGAACGAATATACCGTGTGCTTGATATTTTGAAATCTAGAAATAAGAAGTACACTACAGGTCTCCGTCTGTTGAAAAAACTCCTCCAAAACTTTTCAGGCGGAAGATCTTTTCAATCTAATCGACTGGAAAAATTAGCCTCTAAAATGTACTGTTTGGTTGTCCGAAATTATTGAAATTGGTGGGTTTGTCCAGATGCGTTGATTATAAACAAAATTCTAGCTAAAATTAGCCTCAATTGATTTTGTTTGAAGTCCGACCTCGTTTACGATTTAGTTCATTTTGAACGGCATGACTGCAGTTGATTTCCAAATCAAATTACAGAACGTAAAGCGAGACCGAGCAAAAAATCGGTATATACGAGTTCATATAATATATAAGTGTATCATTCTGCACGAGAATAAAATTTTTCTGGCATTGTATCTGTTATTGGCGTGCCATGCTTTTAAGGTAATAAGTTTACCAGCAGAAAATATTTTGTATTCAAGCAAAGTTGATAGCAGTGCTTGAAAACAGAATTATTAAATTTCCTACTAACTTCGGGGCTTCAAATTGTAAATTATAATAAATCAGATATAAAGGTTTGCTAGAGCAACAGAGAGTTGTGTAAAATCCGAGGGAACTATGTTCATTCGTTTATATCATGTTTATATTTACAATCGTAACAGAATAATTACCATTTTTGCAAAATTCCAACCTTCAGAATAAATTATTAAATAAACTGTAAGCCTTTTCGGAAAAAAAATATACTTTAACCATTACAAAATGTATATGTTTTCGAATTCCATAACCTCCAATTATACCAAACAGTACAGTTCTGGTTATAATCGCTGACGCATGACAGTGACGTCAGTGATTAAATCAATTAAAAAAGGATTTACAATTAAAAAAATTCCTGCACATCAAGTACTTCTTGCTCTTTTTCATGTAATTTAAACTGACACAAAGGTTCGTTATTTTCTTCCATGTACGATCTGAATAATTTTACACATTTCTAAAGCCACTACAGAAACTCCCATCCATGTCATGAATAATCTTTTTTCCATTTCAAATCAATACCTTTGAATAAACCTAATGACTCAATGATATGCGGCTCCTTATATTCCACAAAATGTATAAGTACGTTCTACATAGATTTTATAATAGTCAGTAGATCATCCAAGTTATCCCAGTAATCGGAAAATTGTAGTTGGAGATTCAGAGATTCAGAATCCCCCCGTTCTTACTACTCATCTATTTTACAAATTTACATACATTTTAGAAAATAAAGATAAAAAAATTAAGCGATATGTAGTATTAGTTACTGTTTTAATCACATACTGCTTAGATATGTCGCATTACCAAAAAATAAATTGAGAGAATTTCAGGTAACATATTTGTGTTTTTTTACAGGACTGCTAGTATCGGCCATGAGGAGGAAATCATGCTGCTAAACCAGGATACCACTGGGCTCGGGACGATTGAGATTGCTACGTAAGGATGTGGCTCTATTAACAGAGACGAAAAACAGTTTTATTGTATTTGTGATCATAGTATTATTTATTGGGTACTAAAATCAAAATCTACCGATGATAGACGAGTGACCCGGGGAAAATTGCGCTAATATTACACATATTATATACCATTCTGGCAAGTGGAAACGTTGGATCGACCATTACATGTTACAAAACAGGATGACATGGGAAAATAATGTACTGGAAATAAAACAATATATTGTGATATCAAGATCATATTTCTATTAGTTTAATGGAGTCCCTTCGAAGTGTCCT
Organism: Tetropium fuscum; assembly: GCA_964058915.1. Taxonomy (NCBI): domain Eukaryota; kingdom Metazoa; phylum Arthropoda; class Insecta; order Coleoptera; family Cerambycidae; genus Tetropium; species Tetropium fuscum. Next base: position 10,054 of record CAXKVY010010409.1, read on the forward strand.
AAGCCACACCCACGCCTCATGCGGCGTGCATTCCACCCGCCCATAGCAAAACATGGGCATGTTATTTTATTTATCGAATCCATCGATGTTTCAAAACATTTCTGTCTATCAGTGTGACCACATGAGAGACGGAGGTTGAGTTGACCCAAGTCTGTCATTATAAAAAATTTTCATAATGGCAGACGTGGCAGATAAATCTATTTATTTCCAGTACATTATTTTAACGTTTCTGTTCCCTACTATTCCACAGAACCATCTACCCAAGATTTGAACTTGCCGAATCTGTGTGTGTATATATATATATATATATATATATATATATATATATATATATATATATATATATATATATATATATGTATATATATATATATATATATATATATATATATATATATATATATATATATATATATATATATATATATATATATATATATATATATATATATATAGATATATATATATATATATATATATATATATATATATATATATATATATATATATATATATATATATATATATTTATATAACATATATATATATATGTATATATATATATATATATATATATATATATATATATATATATATATATATATATATATATATATATATATATATATATATATATATGTATATATATATATATACATATATATATATATATATATATATATATATATATATATATATATATATATATATATATATATATATATATATATATATGTATATATATATATATATATATATATATATATATATATATATATATATATATATATATATATATATATATATATATATATATATATATATATATATATATATATATATATATATATATATATATATATATATATATATATATATATACACATATATATACATATATATATATATATATATATATATATATATATATATATATATATATATATATATATATATATATATATATATATATATATATATATATATAAATGTTCATGTTCAGTCTACTTCTACCGTTACATTTTTATTGTACTTAAATTTTTTGTAGTTGGTGGGACAGCCTGTGATTAATATTATAATATATAATTGTTCTGATCTATAAACAAAGCGTTGTCAAAAATTAGGAAGTAATTTATATTTTTATCTCCCTGGTAGGGTAGACATAGCCCTTGGGTTTGATTACTGTCTTTTCCCCAATGTGAACTTTCATTCTTCGGCGAAATATATGAAACCGCACCAAACCCCTCGCTGTTGGGCGTCTGTGGAAGAAAACCGGAAATAGGGGTGGTCTTTGGCCGTTTGAGGGGGGTGGCACTTGTTAAAACTTTTGACACTAATTTTTCCGTGCTCACCACCCTCCAAAACTAGGAGGGGGAGGGGGGGTCGGTTTTAAAACTCGGGCACTATCTTGTTCAACTTCCTTGTGAGGTTCCCTCGTATTTTTTCTCAGAAAGGTATCAGTTTAAAAAAATAATTACAGGCCAGAATGCAGACTATTATTCGAGTAAATTTCAAGCGTCTAAAAATGCGTCGATCTGAACCTGAAATTAAAAAGAGTGCATCGAAATTAGTTTGGCGTTTGGCGAAAATTATTTTTGATTCGAAGTGTGTTATAAGTGGAGTGGATGGATTTGGAGAGATAGGGGCCGAAAACAGACAACTCAACTTAAAAAAATCCAATCTATCAAATCTGGTCCTACCATAATTTTGGAATGGTTTGTGCAGATGGGATAAGGCTAAGGGGTAGGGGGGACCATCCATTAAAATTGTGGGAAAATCGTTTTTAATGCATATCTCGGTGCATTTTGACTACAAAAAAAAGTTGATATAAAAAGAGAAGAGTACGACAAAACACAAACTGATTTAACGCTGAGCGAAATCGGATACTTAGTTCGCGAGATATCGCGAGATCGGAGTTGGAGGCTCAATTTTTTTTCTGGCAGAGCTATTATGAAGAAATTAGGAAGCCGTAGGCTGGGGTGGTAGGATGATTAGGAGAGGGGGGAGAGGGGAAGACCAAAATTTTTAAAATTCCCATAACCTCTGAATATTGACCGATCTTGAAAAATCAAACGGCACTTTTTTCGTCTCTTTATACGCTATACGACGGCATTAAAACGATTTGCCTGTTTTTTTTTCAAACGGTGTGTCCGGTATGAGGGAAGGGGGTGGAGGAAATAATTTTTTGCCAGTCGACAGCTTTATTTTCGACACATAACTAGCTAGATCAAAATCGGATGATGATAGGAGGGGAGTTAGGGAACTTCAAAGTTTTCGCTATGCGGAACGGAGAGGAATGAGGTGCTCGGGCCACGCTCAAAATCGATGGGAAACATTTTTCTTTTTATTTTCCATTTTTCATTATACTGAAGTTTATAGAACACATATTTATTTTACATATTATATATTTACATATACATATACTACATAATTTCTTTTAGTAGTTTATTTGGCCAAGATTACAAATAATTTTTGGCAGGTCATAAAACATAAAAATATATTGCTTAAAAAACAAAATATAAATACACACGTCACAGTCGAAATGTAAAAAACAACAACATAAAATAAAACAAGTGGTGTAAAACGTAAGAATTACACAAATATATATTTAAAACAAGAAAAGATGAAGATATCAGATCAAGAGGTCAGATATCTCAGAAAAGCTTGTCCTTTTGGTATAGGGTACGTTATATATTTTTGGTTTATCTTTAAATCAACTTATTGAAATTTCAAAGATTTCATTTAAAATAACAAAGTTGCCATCGACTTCCGTTATAACCGGAAGTCCCAATTGGTTCAAATATCAATGGAATCATCCCCCGATGATACCCTATAGTATCCAGTAAATATCATCAAATTTGCTTAAGCCGCTCTAGAGTAATGGATAAACATACATAAAAAAATACACGAATCCAATTCAAAGTCTCCTTTTATGAAGACTATTAAAAACAAACAAAGCTAACACAACGCCGTTTGATTTTTTACCATCGGTCAATATTCAGAGAAAAAGAAAAATGTTTTCCCTTGATTTTCAGCCCGGCAAGAGCCCCCCCACTCCTCTTCGGTCTCCTGCTGCATCGTAAAAACTTTGAAGTCCTCTACCTCCTCTTAGCATCTGATATTGATCTAGTTGGGCTATAATTAAAGGTCGAAAAAAAGCTGTCGATTGGTAAAAAAATATTTCCCCACCACCTTCCGTCATACCGGAAACACCGTTTGAAAAACCGGCAAATCGTTTTTTTGCATGCTAGGCGCGTGTTTGCATAAAAAACACTCGCTAATGCCGTCTTATAGAGTATGAAGAAACGAAGAAGAGGCCGTTTGATTTTTTAAGTTCGGTCAATATTCAGAGAAGTTTTGGGCATTTTAAAAAATTTCGTTTCCCATCCTTCATAATAGCTCTACGATAAAAAAAATCCACTCTAACCTCTAACTCTAGCTCTAACTCCACTCCCCTTCGATGAAAGATCAATTTAAATTTTCTTATTTTCGCAAATACGATTCGCGATTTCTCGTGAACTGATTGTCCGATTTCGCTCTCCTCTTCTTATATCAACTTTTTGTTGTAAACTCAAAAGCCGCCGAGATATACAGTGAAAACGAGATTCCCATGCTTTTAGTGGCTCTTTCCCCCTCCCCCCATGACCCCGCCTGCACAAGCCATGCCGAAAAAAAACCCTTCGTCTTTTTTCGAAACCCAGATCATCTCCACTATTTGTGACGAGTAATAAAACTGCCGTGATATACTCTTATATTTATACGCGAGGTGGCGAGATATATAACTGCAACCATGATATTTCCAATCTTTCCTCCATTATTAAAAATTGTTTCATGATATCTAAATTATATAGAAAGTTCCAAAGCATGTGATCAATTATTACCTGGAAATTTTAAATCTGACAAGGGCATATTTCCCGGAATTCCACTCGAAATGACAACAGTTAGTATTTTGTTTAAATCTGAGAAAACTGGAGAATATTGTACAAAGATGAGCAAATAATTTAAACAAATAGAGACAATCGACTACCAATATTAATATTTAAGTATGTGGGCTTTGTGCTGTTTCTCTTCTAGTCAATTTTATGCTTTTTTATACCACTTAACTGCGCGAGACTTCAAAGGCTGTCGATATAGTTGATAAGGTTTAAATGTTACAAAAAGTGTGTTAAGGTTTATCGAAATTTTACCGAAGGTTTCACCATACCTTCTAAAACTAATTCTAAGCATTTGAGTTGTAAGCATGTGAAAATAGATGTTATAGATAAATATTAACATGTGTATAAACGTAAGCAATAAAAACTATTCTCGCCTATTTCCTAAATTTCCGTACAATCTTAATGCACTTTTTAAGTTTATATCCGAATCTTTATACAAATATACAATAAGTTATTGTTACTGTACATAAAGTTTAAGGCCTAGGTGGGTTCTGTAGATAGGTAAAGATAAGTTGAGAAAATTCGGCTATAAACATACAAGTTTCTACTAAATACTACCGTAGGTATATCTATTTATTTATTAAATGTACGATCTAAAAGTGTATTTCAGGATAGTGGAATTTTATTGAACTTCAAACAGGGTAGGTTACTATTATGTGATGAGTTTCAGTGGTTTTGTGTTTATTTGCCTACTGGAATACTAGGATTCTGTATAAAATTTATAACATATTTACGAAGGAAATAAAATATTACTTCAAAAAATATTGTCCTTTATTTTCTGCCCAGAACGGTTCCTGGTTACTCGTAGAAGCAACAATAAAAATGCGAGGGACTCTATGGAACTAACGGAAAATCAGCTTATCGACCTCAACAAGTGCCCTTAGTGCAAGTTAGTACTTCTACTAAGTAATAGCAGATCAGCAGACGCTCGGAGCGAGATCAGGTGAGTATGGTGGATGTTGAATAACCTGCCACTTACATTTCTGCAACTTTTCTTGCGCGATACGAGCTGAATGAGGTCTTGCGTTATCGTGAATGAAGAACACTTTCTCACCCAGTAAACCGGGTATTTTGTTTCTTATTGTGACTGGCTGTCAGTCAATGAGTCGCAGTAGTAGTCTATCAACAAAATACCATGGTAGTTCCATAAGATGATGATTCGAATTCAAGAACGACGATACTCCAATCTACTTGGTAATTTTAGGATTAATTCGTCGAGTGTGTACCGTGATCTTCACCAATCAGCTGTTTGACGGGCGCAACGTTTTGGTCGGTGGCTGAATGCGCAGATCTCCTTATGCGCTATTCTTGAATAGTTTTCGTCGCCGTTTTATTTTTTCCAGTCAAAAAACGAATCACACCACGAAGGTTACATTGGAATGCAACTTTCAATGGCAGTTCCATGATAAAACGTTATAAAACCTCAATCGATTGAATCGATTAAAATTCTACACAAATGCATGTGTTCACAATAGATGCGAGACTAACCTCAATGCACCACATTCTAACTTGATATGTGTGTATCTAGCAAACAAGAGGTATTCGTGACTGACGTATTAGTATGAATTCTCTACCATTGTGTATAGCAAAGCCTAACATTTTATTGGCAGCAGCGATCATCCATGAGGAACAAAACACATTTTGTGATAAATTATTAACCAGATACCAGATCAACGTATTTGATCTTGACCATGCCATAAATGATTCGAGAGGCACCATGCAGATAATATCGATATCACGCTCCAATAGTTTACACCAATATTGTAGACGCTTTCATATTTTTTAAGTCATCTGTCAGGTCATGTCAGGTCATTTATGAACAGTAAAAATAATAGAGGCCCCAAATTTTACCCATGTGGAACACCAGACGTCGGTGCACAGGAAAATAACAATAACCTTCATATTCTACAGAATTATTCGAAGGAGCTTGGTGGTTTCTGGATAATTAGTTCTCCAAATATTTCGAAGGTGTTCTTCATGTTCGTCGCTTAATTACTCACATTGTTTGTGGTCGGATTGAGTGCAGGTTTACACCCTGTAGATATTGAAATATTTCACTTATACTGCAAGTTTTGTCCTGATGACATATCTTCAGAGTTACATATTGGAGAGTATAGGCCCAAGGATGGTTCCCTGGGGCACCCCATACTCTTGTTTGAAGATATTCACCGTTGCTCTCTGATATCTGTTGGATAGGTAAATTTGGAATACATTTCATGCATTTCCTCTAATGCCTGGCATTTCTAACGATTACAAAAGTCACTTATGACCCATGGTAACGAAGTAACGAAAGGTACAATAGCATATTCTGCTGATACTTTACTTTTGAATACCAATTGATTCTTGAAAATCAAGAGATATTTTTGTACATAAGATTCCAACCGTTTGTTTTCACTCGAAAATTTTGCTCAAATGAGTAATTAAGGTGATAGGTCGGTAATTATTTATATTGGTTTTGCCTATTAGATTACAATAGATTTTTAAAAGCGAAAACCATAAACCGTCCTCAAAACATATATTTATTAAGCAGGCTAAAGACATTATTATATACTCCGATATCGACTTTAAAATGAAAGCACAATATTTGGATTATGAGGTCGAGTAGAAATGGGGAGAAAAATGAAAAGTAAATGTAGAAAGAGAATGATTTCCCTGGAGGGGATGGACAGATGTACAGTGTACACTTCGCTAAGTTAGCCAAGTATAATAGAGAGATGGATGGCGGAAGAGGTGAAATTTCGATCAGGCACACTATCTTAAGTAGAAACTGATTTATCGTTACTTGTGTTTCTTTTGTGGGGTGTGGATTTTTTTTCAGGAGATGTATAATAAACATGACCGGTACTGCATATAAATTATCCAAGAAATGCATGCATGCACAATGAAATATATCTTGGTTACCACACAGGTGTATTGTAATTTAATAATAATAAGCGAAATTTTGAACTGATAGTACCAATATGAATCAAATAATTAATCATAGCAGAATGTATCATTCAAATTACGGGGCTACAGCTCGAGTCAAATATGAACGTACTTGAAAATATAAAATTTTATGAGAGTAGATAATGTAGTATCCTTTATTTTAAATTTAAAAACATGCCGCCATAACAGGCAGCACCGTAGCTTTCACAGTTTCCGGCTGAGTGAGAGAGATGGTTAGAGCTCTAGGTAATCTATGGTTAGGGATTAAGTTAGGTTAGGGGATAGATAAATGATGGGTGGTGAAACATTGTCCTCTCAAACTTATGTCTGGTTATGTGTTTAAAATATATTTTCGGTTAAAAACTTTGTGTTATTTCTTGGAGAGTCGGTAATACCGACCTCCACTACAATAATTCAATTGAATTTTAAACTATGGTCATACATATGCAACAATCATAAAATGTTATGCTATTTTAGTGTTAAAAAGTAGTTAAAATAAAGAAAAGTACATTTGAAGACATTCAGCTATTGGTTTAAAAACTGTTAATATTAAAACAAACATGTGAATATAAGAAAGTACAAACTTACCAGAGAAGAGGACTTTCTTGGAGACGGGTAACAAAGCAAAGCGAGTAGAGTGTATATATATATATATATATATATATATATATATATATATATATATATATATATATATATATATATATATATATATATATATATATATAAAGCTTTTAGTTCTGTAAAAGATAATAATTAAAAGTAAATATAAGTTAAAATAATCAATTTAAATTCGTGCTAAGTAAGCAGTAATACAGTTACATTAAGATTTTTGGAGCAGTGAAACTGCGAATGTAAGTGTTATTCGTCTGTTTTACAAGTGTGAAAGGAAGAAGCTTGGCAGCCCATTGAAGCCGCAAACAGAGTAGGAGCGGAACCAGTCAGCATTCCAGGGGCAGTGCAGCGATATCCCGCTAGATGACACCACCACCAGAGTCCAGCAGCGTAGTTCGCATATAGTGCAAATGAAAGTGACACGTGAAGTGGATGTACATAAATAAAAGTATTAACCTAATAATAAAAAAAGTAATAAACAATCAAAGATTTACTTATTTCAAGGAATATTGTTACAGAGTTTGTTATTGTTATTGTCCCATGTAAATTAGATTCTAAGTTCAGTAGGTTTTCGTAGGATAGTTATAGGATTTTAAGTTTAATTAAATATCAATAATTTCTTCTTACAATAAACATAATCATATGTAAACTTCTTCTGTCTTGTTTTGAAAATTTCAAGTAAATAATTTAAATACCAAAGAGTGAACTACTGTAGTGTTGAGCATCACATAAATTTCAAATTTAAAAAAAATTTTGCATATAGTTTAACATTAACAGTGATGAATAGTTAACTTTCATTTCAACAAATTCAAACAACAACTAAGCCTAACTGAACCCCCTCTGAGGCAAGAGTTCTTGTAGCTATAAAGTGGTCCTTCATTTAAATTAAAATTTATGTTCATCAGAACTGGCGTCCAATTGAAAATAAGAAGTATTCATTAGGGAAGTAATAAGAGAGTAAGTATCCAATAATCAGATTAAAACATTATTTCTCTATCATAATATTTCTAAGATAATATCACTATTTCAAAAACATAAATTATAACAAACTTGTCGGACCAAGGTGAAAATTGGATTTCTTTTCGAATTTTCGAAAAAACAATTAATTCATAAGACCGACAAATAATTTTAGTTTTGATTAAGCAAGCAATTTCTGTATCACTCCCTCTTTGAATGCTTCAGAATTCTATTGTATCTGCAATTTAATATTCTCTAGCACATAGCTAAAGAATGTAGTTGTTTTCAATAGACTCTATAACATTTTATGCATATTAAAGTTTAACATCTTCTGGACAACTGTATGCATAATGCTTTTATATATAATATGTTCAAATAGAACAAATATAAATAGTAGACTAGGTTTGTGTATTCTAAGAGTTTGAGTTCCGTCAAAAACTGATGTCATAAAAGGTCACTGCAAATGTTGGAGTATTAATATTTTAAATTCAAGTATAAATGATCAATGAAGCAAGTCGTACACCACTCTGAAGATCCTCAATGAAGGTGAAAGAACTTGTACAGCTTCTAAGTGGTTCATTTCCCTGTGTATGTCCAGATATAGAACTGGTAAGTGTATCTTCCTTATTATTCGTCTATTTGCTTATTTCTCTATGTAATGCTACAAACTCAAGATTACTTTTCACAAAATAAATATGAATAGCAAAGAACTTCAAAGCTAATATATATATATATATATATATATATATATATATATATATATATATATATATATATATATATATATATATATATATATATATATATGTATATATATATATATATATATATATATATATATATATATATATATATATATATATATATATATATATATATATAGCTCATGTGAACATAACCTCTCAAAGCGATTCGTTGAATTACACCAATCCACAGGACTCTTGAGAATCGAGCGGATAAGCAGCAACTAGCATAACATTTGAGTATGGTGGAAATGGTGTATTAGACTAAAGTACCAGAAGTGAACAAACGTTAAAGCACTTACAGACAAAATGGGATTGTTACAAAGTTGACGAAACTTTATGAAGTCGTTAAACATCTGGAAACTGGCCAAAGCTTTGTATTAATCACCTTAAGGCAACGGGCCCATAAACGTTTCGGAACGCTCTTACAATAAATTAATGGTTAGTGTTATAGACACATGTCGAGCGCAGGTAGAAAAGCTATTTAAAAATTAAGCGGAGCTGCCGTTAATAGTAAAATCTCTAAAATAAATGAGTTTATGCGAAATTCTGTACCTGTATGTATAGGTCAGTAAAAGAAGCGTATCCTTTGTATGATTAACAGCATTTACGTATTTTAGGTATTTCACATTAAGGTTACGGTCACTTATATAATATATGATTCTATTTAAGGCTCATGGAAGAAATGTTGCATAATTATGTACGTGATACAAGAATAAGGTATTCGTTCTTTTCCTTTGACTGAGTTTTAAATTTTAGACATGCCCATTTAAACAAATATTAGTACTACTCTCATTAATAAGAACTTATCCTCTTAAGCTTCTAACAGCTTAGTAACATTTTCCATGGCAAAACTTCTGATTTATTTGCTTCGCACCTCTTATTTTGAGATTTTAAAAAGGTAAGTAGCTTTGTGTATTGTGATATATCCACAGTTTCCTTTATTTGTATAGCACTTTTCAATATGGTATATGTAGACCATAAACTGGATGCCTTAAGACCTTAAGAGCTTTAGCCTAAAAAAATTAACGACATTGGATGATAAATATTAAATATGTATAAAAAATTTCTTACCTTTTCAAAAAAATACGCTAGCATCACACTTTTAACAGCTCTTAGTGCGTCTCTTGTCATTCTCCAAGTTACTCGCTCGCTGCGCTCGGTCATACTCAAAAGCTATGTTCGTTTAGTAAGACGTTTTGATCATTTGAAATTTTTAATTTTTAGAAAATTTTGCATTTGGTGGCATCTTATGGGAAAACCGTGTCATTTTTCTCATATATTTAGTGGATTGTCTTGCATGCTACTAAAGTATTCTTTTAAAGTTACTTTACGTATATGTTACTGTGAAACACCGAAATCCGGTGAATGTCGAGATACACCAGTGAATGTCAACATTCTCTAAATTGCTTGGCGTATGTCCGAAATATCGGGGAAATATCATTATTTCTAACTTACACCGGTGTTTGTCGACATACACCGGTGAAAGTCCGAATGTATCAAAAATTAATAAACGTTCGGTCTTTCACAAAGGCATTTGGTATTTGTCGACATATGCTGCGATTTGAGAGATTTATTTAATAATTTTTTGTAAAAAGAGCAAAATTTTTTTGTAAATTACGTTGCAAACTTAGAAAACAATCGGTGTCGAAATTTAGGAAATCATTTACAGGTCATCAGCCAATATTGGTTTCCCACTATCTAGAATATTACATATTTCAATTATAAATATTAGAAAGAGAATTGTGCCAAAATTTAATCGATATAATGGGCCATTAAAAAGTATAACCTACCCTGTATACTTACGAAATCATCACGAAGG
>CAXKVY010010410.1:0-22295 GCA_964058915.1 Tetropium fuscum
ATATATATATATATATATATATATATATATATATATATATATATATATATATATATATATATATATATATATATATATATATATATATATATATATATATATATATATATATATATATATATATATATATATATATATATATATATATATATATATATATATATATATATATATATATATATATATATATATATATATATATATACACATATATATACATATATATATATATATATATATATATATATATATATATATATATATATATATATATATATATATATATATATATATATATATATATATATAAATGTTCATGTTCAGTCTACTTCTACCGTTACATTTTTATTGTACTTAAATTTTTTGTAGTTGGTGGGACAGCCTGTGATTAATATTATAATATATAATTGTTCTGATCTATAAACAAAGCGTTGTCAAAAATTAGGAAGTAATTTATATTTTTATCTCCCTGGTAGGGTAGACATAGCCCTTGGGTTTGATTACTGTCTTTTCCCCAATGTGAACTTTCATTCTTCGGCGAAATATATGAAACCGCACCAAACCCCTCGCTGTTGGGCGTCTGTGGAAGAAAACCGGAAATAGGGGTGGTCTTTGGCCGTTTGAGGGGGGTGGCACTTGTTAAAACTTTTGACACTAATTTTTCCGTGCTCACCACCCTCCAAAACTAGGAGGGGGAGGGGGGGTCGGTTTTAAAACTCGGGCACTATCTTGTTCAACTTCCTTGTGAGGTTCCCTCGTATTTTTTCTCAGAAAGGTATCAGTTTAAAAAAATAATTACAGGCCAGAATGCAGACTATTATTCGAGTAAATTTCAAGCGTCTAAAAATGCGTCGATCTGAACCTGAAATTAAAAAGAGTGCATCGAAATTAGTTTGGCGTTTGGCGAAAATTATTTTTGATTCGAAGTGTGTTATAAGTGGAGTGGATGGATTTGGAGAGATAGGGGCCGAAAACAGACAACTCAACTTAAAAAAATCCAATCTATCAAATCTGGTCCTACCATAATTTTGGAATGGTTTGTGCAGATGGGATAAGGCTAAGGGGTAGGGGGGACCATCCATTAAAATTGTGGGAAAATCGTTTTTAATGCATATCTCGGTGCATTTTGACTACAAAAAAAAGTTGATATAAAAAGAGAAGAGTACGACAAAACACAAACTGATTTAACGCTGAGCGAAATCGGATACTTAGTTCGCGAGATATCGCGAGATCGGAGTTGGAGGCTCAATTTTTTTTCTGGCAGAGCTATTATGAAGAAATTAGGAAGCCGTAGGCTGGGGTGGTAGGATGATTAGGAGAGGGGGGAGAGGGGAAGACCAAAATTTTTAAAATTCCCATAACCTCTGAATATTGACCGATCTTGAAAAATCAAACGGCACTTTTTTCGTCTCTTTATACGCTATACGACGGCATTAAAACGATTTGCCTGTTTTTTTTTCAAACGGTGTGTCCGGTATGAGGGAAGGGGGTGGAGGAAATAATTTTTTGCCAGTCGACAGCTTTATTTTCGACACATAACTAGCTAGATCAAAATCGGATGATGATAGGAGGGGAGTTAGGGAACTTCAAAGTTTTCGCTATGCGGAACGGAGAGGAATGAGGTGCTCGGGCCACGCTCAAAATCGATGGGAAACATTTTTCTTTTTATTTTCCATTTTTCATTATACTGAAGTTTATAGAACACATATTTATTTTACATATTATATATTTACATATACATATACTACATAATTTCTTTTAGTAGTTTATTTGGCCAAGATTACAAATAATTTTTGGCAGGTCATAAAACATAAAAATATATTGCTTAAAAAACAAAATATAAATACACACGTCACAGTCGAAATGTAAAAAACAACAACATAAAATAAAACAAGTGGTGTAAAACGTAAGAATTACACAAATATATATTTAAAACAAGAAAAGATGAAGATATCAGATCAAGAGGTCAGATATCTCAGAAAAGCTTGTCCTTTTGGTATAGGGTACGTTATATATTTTTGGTTTATCTTTAAATCAACTTATTGAAATTTCAAAGATTTCATTTAAAATAACAAAGTTGCCATCGACTTCCGTTATAACCGGAAGTCCCAATTGGTTCAAATATCAATGGAATCATCCCCCGATGATACCCTATAGTATCCAGTAAATATCATCAAATTTGCTTAAGCCGCTCTAGAGTAATGGATAAACATACATAAAAAAATACACGAATCCAATTCAAAGTCTCCTTTTATGAAGACTATTAAAAACAAACAAAGCTAACACAACGCCGTTTGATTTTTTACCATCGGTCAATATTCAGAGAAAAAGAAAAATGTTTTCCCTTGATTTTCAGCCCGGCAAGAGCCCCCCCACTCCTCTTCGGTCTCCTGCTGCATCGTAAAAACTTTGAAGTCCTCTACCTCCTCTTAGCATCTGATATTGATCTAGTTGGGCTATAATTAAAGGTCGAAAAAAAGCTGTCGATTGGTAAAAAAATATTTCCCCACCACCTTCCGTCATACCGGAAACACCGTTTGAAAAACCGGCAAATCGTTTTTTTGCATGCTAGGCGCGTGTTTGCATAAAAAACACTCGCTAATGCCGTCTTATAGAGTATGAAGAAACGAAGAAGAGGCCGTTTGATTTTTTAAGTTCGGTCAATATTCAGAGAAGTTTTGGGCATTTTAAAAAATTTCGTTTCCCATCCTTCATAATAGCTCTACGATAAAAAAAATCCACTCTAACCTCTAACTCTAGCTCTAACTCCACTCCCCTTCGATGAAAGATCAATTTAAATTTTCTTATTTTCGCAAATACGATTCGCGATTTCTCGTGAACTGATTGTCCGATTTCGCTCTCCTCTTCTTATATCAACTTTTTGTTGTAAACTCAAAAGCCGCCGAGATATACAGTGAAAACGAGATTCCCATGCTTTTAGTGGCTCTTTCCCCCTCCCCCCATGACCCCGCCTGCACAAGCCATGCCGAAAAAAAACCCTTCGTCTTTTTTCGAAACCCAGATCATCTCCACTATTTGTGACGAGTAATAAAACTGCCGTGATATACTCTTATATTTATACGCGAGGTGGCGAGATATATAACTGCAACCATGATATTTCCAATCTTTCCTCCATTATTAAAAATTGTTTCATGATATCTAAATTATATAGAAAGTTCCAAAGCATGTGATCAATTATTACCTGGAAATTTTAAATCTGACAAGGGCATATTTCCCGGAATTCCACTCGAAATGACAACAGTTAGTATTTTGTTTAAATCTGAGAAAACTGGAGAATATTGTACAAAGATGAGCAAATAATTTAAACAAATAGAGACAATCGACTACCAATATTAATATTTAAGTATGTGGGCTTTGTGCTGTTTCTCTTCTAGTCAATTTTATGCTTTTTTATACCACTTAACTGCGCGAGACTTCAAAGGCTGTCGATATAGTTGATAAGGTTTAAATGTTACAAAAAGTGTGTTAAGGTTTATCGAAATTTTACCGAAGGTTTCACCATACCTTCTAAAACTAATTCTAAGCATTTGAGTTGTAAGCATGTGAAAATAGATGTTATAGATAAATATTAACATGTGTATAAACGTAAGCAATAAAAACTATTCTCGCCTATTTCCTAAATTTCCGTACAATCTTAATGCACTTTTTAAGTTTATATCCGAATCTTTATACAAATATACAATAAGTTATTGTTACTGTACATAAAGTTTAAGGCCTAGGTGGGTTCTGTAGATAGGTAAAGATAAGTTGAGAAAATTCGGCTATAAACATACAAGTTTCTACTAAATACTACCGTAGGTATATCTATTTATTTATTAAATGTACGATCTAAAAGTGTATTTCAGGATAGTGGAATTTTATTGAACTTCAAACAGGGTAGGTTACTATTATGTGATGAGTTTCAGTGGTTTTGTGTTTATTTGCCTACTGGAATACTAGGATTCTGTATAAAATTTATAACATATTTACGAAGGAAATAAAATATTACTTCAAAAAATATTGTCCTTTATTTTCTGCCCAGAACGGTTCCTGGTTACTCGTAGAAGCAACAATAAAAATGCGAGGGACTCTATGGAACTAACGGAAAATCAGCTTATCGACCTCAACAAGTGCCCTTAGTGCAAGTTAGTACTTCTACTAAGTAATAGCAGATCAGCAGACGCTCGGAGCGAGATCAGGTGAGTATGGTGGATGTTGAATAACCTGCCACTTACATTTCTGCAACTTTTCTTGCGCGATACGAGCTGAATGAGGTCTTGCGTTATCGTGAATGAAGAACACTTTCTCACCCAGTAAACCGGGTATTTTGTTTCTTATTGTGACTGGCTGTCAGTCAATGAGTCGCAGTAGTAGTCTATCAACAAAATACCATGGTAGTTCCATAAGATGATGATTCGAATTCAAGAACGACGATACTCCAATCTACTTGGTAATTTTAGGATTAATTCGTCGAGTGTGTACCGTGATCTTCACCAATCAGCTGTTTGACGGGCGCAACGTTTTGGTCGGTGGCTGAATGCGCAGATCTCCTTATGCGCTATTCTTGAATAGTTTTCGTCGCCGTTTTATTTTTTCCAGTCAAAAAACGAATCACACCACGAAGGTTACATTGGAATGCAACTTTCAATGGCAGTTCCATGATAAAACGTTATAAAACCTCAATCGATTGAATCGATTAAAATTCTACACAAATGCATGTGTTCACAATAGATGCGAGACTAACCTCAATGCACCACATTCTAACTTGATATGTGTGTATCTAGCAAACAAGAGGTATTCGTGACTGACGTATTAGTATGAATTCTCTACCATTGTGTATAGCAAAGCCTAACATTTTATTGGCAGCAGCGATCATCCATGAGGAACAAAACACATTTTGTGATAAATTATTAACCAGATACCAGATCAACGTATTTGATCTTGACCATGCCATAAATGATTCGAGAGGCACCATGCAGATAATATCGATATCACGCTCCAATAGTTTACACCAATATTGTAGACGCTTTCATATTTTTTAAGTCATCTGTCAGGTCATGTCAGGTCATTTATGAACAGTAAAAATAATAGAGGCCCCAAATTTTACCCATGTGGAACACCAGACGTCGGTGCACAGGAAAATAACAATAACCTTCATATTCTACAGAATTATTCGAAGGAGCTTGGTGGTTTCTGGATAATTAGTTCTCCAAATATTTCGAAGGTGTTCTTCATGTTCGTCGCTTAATTACTCACATTGTTTGTGGTCGGATTGAGTGCAGGTTTACACCCTGTAGATATTGAAATATTTCACTTATACTGCAAGTTTTGTCCTGATGACATATCTTCAGAGTTACATATTGGAGAGTATAGGCCCAAGGATGGTTCCCTGGGGCACCCCATACTCTTGTTTGAAGATATTCACCGTTGCTCTCTGATATCTGTTGGATAGGTAAATTTGGAATACATTTCATGCATTTCCTCTAATGCCTGGCATTTCTAACGATTACAAAAGTCACTTATGACCCATGGTAACGAAGTAACGAAAGGTACAATAGCATATTCTGCTGATACTTTACTTTTGAATACCAATTGATTCTTGAAAATCAAGAGATATTTTTGTACATAAGATTCCAACCGTTTGTTTTCACTCGAAAATTTTGCTCAAATGAGTAATTAAGGTGATAGGTCGGTAATTATTTATATTGGTTTTGCCTATTAGATTACAATAGATTTTTAAAAGCGAAAACCATAAACCGTCCTCAAAACATATATTTATTAAGCAGGCTAAAGACATTATTATATACTCCGATATCGACTTTAAAATGAAAGCACAATATTTGGATTATGAGGTCGAGTAGAAATGGGGAGAAAAATGAAAAGTAAATGTAGAAAGAGAATGATTTCCCTGGAGGGGATGGACAGATGTACAGTGTACACTTCGCTAAGTTAGCCAAGTATAATAGAGAGATGGATGGCGGAAGAGGTGAAATTTCGATCAGGCACACTATCTTAAGTAGAAACTGATTTATCGTTACTTGTGTTTCTTTTGTGGGGTGTGGATTTTTTTTCAGGAGATGTATAATAAACATGACCGGTACTGCATATAAATTATCCAAGAAATGCATGCATGCACAATGAAATATATCTTGGTTACCACACAGGTGTATTGTAATTTAATAATAATAAGCGAAATTTTGAACTGATAGTACCAATATGAATCAAATAATTAATCATAGCAGAATGTATCATTCAAATTACGGGGCTACAGCTCGAGTCAAATATGAACGTACTTGAAAATATAAAATTTTATGAGAGTAGATAATGTAGTATCCTTTATTTTAAATTTAAAAACATGCCGCCATAACAGGCAGCACCGTAGCTTTCACAGTTTCCGGCTGAGTGAGAGAGATGGTTAGAGCTCTAGGTAATCTATGGTTAGGGATTAAGTTAGGTTAGGGGATAGATAAATGATGGGTGGTGAAACATTGTCCTCTCAAACTTATGTCTGGTTATGTGTTTAAAATATATTTTCGGTTAAAAACTTTGTGTTATTTCTTGGAGAGTCGGTAATACCGACCTCCACTACAATAATTCAATTGAATTTTAAACTATGGTCATACATATGCAACAATCATAAAATGTTATGCTATTTTAGTGTTAAAAAGTAGTTAAAATAAAGAAAAGTACATTTGAAGACATTCAGCTATTGGTTTAAAAACTGTTAATATTAAAACAAACATGTGAATATAAGAAAGTACAAACTTACCAGAGAAGAGGACTTTCTTGGAGACGGGTAACAAAGCAAAGCGAGTAGAGTGTATATATATATATATATATATATATATATATATATATATATATATATATATATATATATATATATATATATATATATATATATATATATAAGCTTTTAGTTCTGTAAAAGATAATAATTAAAAGTAAATATAAGTTAAAATAATCAATTTAAATTCGTGCTAAGTAAGCAGTAATACAGTTACATTAAGATTTTTGGAGCAGTGAAACTGCGAATGTAAGTGTTATTCGTCTGTTTTACAAGTGTGAAAGGAAGAAGCTTGGCAGCCCATTGAAGCCGCAAACAGAGTAGGAGCGGAACCAGTCAGCATTCCAGGGGCAGTGCAGCGATATCCCGCTAGATGACACCACCACCAGAGTCCAGCAGCGTAGTTCGCATATAGTGCAAATGAAAGTGACACGTGAAGTGGATGTACATAAATAAAAGTATTAACCTAATAATAAAAAAAGTAATAAACAATCAAAGATTTACTTATTTCAAGGAATATTGTTACAGAGTTTGTTATTGTTATTGTCCCATGTAAATTAGATTCTAAGTTCAGTAGGTTTTCGTAGGATAGTTATAGGATTTTAAGTTTAATTAAATATCAATAATTTCTTCTTACAATAAACATAATCATATGTAAACTTCTTCTGTCTTGTTTTGAAAATTTCAAGTAAATAATTTAAATACCAAAGAGTGAACTACTGTAGTGTTGAGCATCACATAAATTTCAAATTTAAAAAAAATTTTGCATATAGTTTAACATTAACAGTGATGAATAGTTAACTTTCATTTCAACAAATTCAAACAACAACTAAGCCTAACTGAACCCCCTCTGAGGCAAGAGTTCTTGTAGCTATAAAGTGGTCCTTCATTTAAATTAAAATTTATGTTCATCAGAACTGGCGTCCAATTGAAAATAAGAAGTATTCATTAGGGAAGTAATAAGAGAGTAAGTATCCAATAATCAGATTAAAACATTATTTCTCTATCATAATATTTCTAAGATAATATCACTATTTCAAAAACATAAATTATAACAAACTTGTCGGACCAAGGTGAAAATTGGATTTCTTTTCGAATTTTCGAAAAAACAATTAATTCATAAGACCGACAAATAATTTTAGTTTTGATTAAGCAAGCAATTTCTGTATCACTCCCTCTTTGAATGCTTCAGAATTCTATTGTATCTGCAATTTAATATTCTCTAGCACATAGCTAAAGAATGTAGTTGTTTTCAATAGACTCTATAACATTTTATGCATATTAAAGTTTAACATCTTCTGGACAACTGTATGCATAATGCTTTTATATATAATATGTTCAAATAGAACAAATATAAATAGTAGACTAGGTTTGTGTATTCTAAGAGTTTGAGTTCCGTCAAAAACTGATGTCATAAAAGGTCACTGCAAATGTTGGAGTATTAATATTTTAAATTCAAGTATAAATGATCAATGAAGCAAGTCGTACACCACTCTGAAGATCCTCAATGAAGGTGAAAGAACTTGTACAGCTTCTAAGTGGTTCATTTCCCTGTGTATGTCCAGATATAGAACTGGTAAGTGTATCTTCCTTATTATTCGTCTATTTGCTTATTTCTCTATGTAATGCTACAAACTCAAGATTACTTTTCACAAAATAAATATGAATAGCAAAGAACTTCAAAGCTAATATATATATATATATATATATATATATATATATATATATATATATATATATATATATATATATATATATATATATATATATATGTATATATATATATATATATATATATATATATATATATATATATATATATATATATATATATATATATATATATATAGCTCATGTGAACATAACCTCTCAAAGCGATTCGTTGAATTACACCAATCCACAGGACTCTTGAGAATCGAGCGGATAAGCAGCAACTAGCATAACATTTGAGTATGGTGGAAATGGTGTATTAGACTAAAGTACCAGAAGTGAACAAACGTTAAAGCACTTACAGACAAAATGGGATTGTTACAAAGTTGACGAAACTTTATGAAGTCGTTAAACATCTGGAAACTGGCCAAAGCTTTGTATTAATCACCTTAAGGCAACGGGCCCATAAACGTTTCGGAACGCTCTTACAATAAATTAATGGTTAGTGTTATAGACACATGTCGAGCGCAGGTAGAAAAGCTATTTAAAAATTAAGCGGAGCTGCCGTTAATAGTAAAATCTCTAAAATAAATGAGTTTATGCGAAATTCTGTACCTGTATGTATAGGTCAGTAAAAGAAGCGTATCCTTTGTATGATTAACAGCATTTACGTATTTTAGGTATTTCACATTAAGGTTACGGTCACTTATATAATATATGATTCTATTTAAGGCTCATGGAAGAAATGTTGCATAATTATGTACGTGATACAAGAATAAGGTATTCGTTCTTTTCCTTTGACTGAGTTTTAAATTTTAGACATGCCCATTTAAACAAATATTAGTACTACTCTCATTAATAAGAACTTATCCTCTTAAGCTTCTAACAGCTTAGTAACATTTTCCATGGCAAAACTTCTGATTTATTTGCTTCGCACCTCTTATTTTGAGATTTTAAAAAGGTAAGTAGCTTTGTGTATTGTGATATATCCACAGTTTCCTTTATTTGTATAGCACTTTTCAATATGGTATATGTAGACCATAAACTGGATGCCTTAAGACCTTAAGAGCTTTAGCCTAAAAAAATTAACGACATTGGATGATAAATATTAAATATGTATAAAAAATTTCTTACCTTTTCAAAAAAATACGCTAGCATCACACTTTTAACAGCTCTTAGTGCGTCTCTTGTCATTCTCCAAGTTACTCGCTCGCTGCGCTCGGTCATACTCAAAAGCTATGTTCGTTTAGTAAGACGTTTTGATCATTTGAAATTTTTAATTTTTAGAAAATTTTGCATTTGGTGGCATCTTATGGGAAAACCGTGTCATTTTTCTCATATATTTAGTGGATTGTCTTGCATGCTACTAAAGTATTCTTTTAAAGTTACTTTACGTATATGTTACTGTGAAACACCGAAATCCGGTGAATGTCGAGATACACCAGTGAATGTCAACATTCTCTAAATTGCTTGGCGTATGTCCGAAATATCGGGGAAATATCATTATTTCTAACTTACACCGGTGTTTGTCGACATACACCGGTGAAAGTCCGAATGTATCAAAAATTAATAAACGTTCGGTCTTTCACAAAGGCATTTGGTATTTGTCGACATATGCTGCGATTTGAGAGATTTATTTAATAATTTTTTGTAAAAAGAGCAAAATTTTTTTGTAAATTACGTTGCAAACTTAGAAAACAATCGGTGTCGAAATTTAGGAAATCATTTACAGGTCATCAGCCAATATTGGTTTCCCACTATCTAGAATATTACATATTTCAATTATAAATATTAGAAAGAGAATTGTGCCAAAATTTAATCGATATAATGGGCCATTAAAAAGTATAACCTACCCTGTATACTTACGAAATCATCACGAAGGAAACAAATCCATAAGTAACGGAACGCGAAGAGTACTAAAATGATTCTACTAAACAATTTATCGTCATAAACGGTCCGGTGTCCTTAAATTATCGTTTGCCTTAAGGACGAAATATATCCGGGGATTCGTGAGAATGCCCGGCTATTTCTCGTCCTGCTAATACAAAGTTATGTGCTCTTTCTTTAGAAGTGCGCTGCCCTTCTTTAGAGTGCACGGCCATCCACTGGAATTATTATTTAAATGACGGGGCATTCGAATACGGACGGAGCTTGAATTCTCGTAGGATAATCAGACGTGCATCACAAACAGTAATTCATAATTAAATTTCGCTGTAATTACTCACGCCAAACTGGGGCCTTAGTAGAATTCGCTTGCCTTAACTAATACAAGGTAAAATAGGTTAAAAGTTTTGATTGTGGTATGTTCAAGCCAGTATGTATATATTCAAGCCTTTTGATGGTATGTTTATTTTAGCATTATAGAAGTATGCTGGTAAACTAATATATAAAAAGTATAGTGGGAGTTACAATAACTTAAAGCAACCTAAGGAAACAGCGTTCTCAAACTATATTGCAACATCATCAAATGTGGCAAAATCATCATGGGAAGTTTAGGGGAACAAACATATTAATGGATCAAGAGTAGTCCCGTCTCTTGTGTGCAAATAACTAATGTTTTCTTTACAAAAATAGCTGAAGATCTGTTAAATTTTATGCCAGATTGTACCTCAAGTTCTGAGGCCTACGTGGCCACCTTAAACATTGATAAACACCTACATTTTGACTTTAGAGAAGTAGGCTACATAGAAGGTCGGATAGTTTGAAAAATAAGGCTTGTAAAGACATATATGACATAAATGTATCTTTCGTAAAAGCACTAAAAAATGATTTAATAATTTCTCTAACTAAACTAATAAACAATAGCATTCGAAAGTATTATATCCTTCAAATAGCAAAGTAATGGCCGATGGATCTCTCCTGTAACTCTTCGCCGGTACAGGGGTCAATAGACTTCAGCAAGGTGGTCCTAAAGGTGGTTCTAAGGGTGGTTAAAAAAAGTGGTTCCAAAAAAGGTGTGTGAAAGGTGGTGTAACTTATACTCGCCGAAAGTCAAGAAAGCCTCGTAACAAAGACCGATAAGCTTGTCTCGTTACAAGTAAAAAAAAGTTAGGTTAAGTGAATGTATAGCTGGTAAAACTTACTAAGTAGTTGGAAAACGGCTTCGGTAATATAGCGTAGCGGTGTCCCTCAATTAACTCTAGGGAGTTCAACGCCGCGCAGGCTCTAAAGAACACAAAGTAGGCAACACAAAATAATATAGACATGCGGTTTCAAGAAAATGATTTTTAGTTTCATGATTTTTGTATTTGATATTTTAATTTTAATAAATGTTTCTTAATCCACTATATCACCACGTCTTAATTTTCTCACTTCTTCCTTACGACAAATTACAAGAAATTATTTGATTGATTGAAAAAGGTTATGATATCAATTTTTAAGTAATTTTCATTTCATCAAATATCGGTCATCATTAGCTAGGGCGAAGTAATGGCACTAGCGTTTTTTAAAAAGAGTTCAAAAGCAGATATGAATAATATTTAGTTTGTCCAATATATTTCAATGTCATGAAAAACCAACTATACGAATAATTTGACGTAACAATTTATTCACATCAAGTCGGTTGGTTTTCGGTTAGAAAAGCCCTATATCAGCTATCGAAGAGCTATATCAGCAATGGAAGAGCTATTAGAATATATAACGGAGGGCTTTGAAAAGGGACTATTGATCCAGTTTTTGTGGCATTTCGAAAGCTTTTGACTGTGTTTCACATTCGATCTTAATAAACAATTTATCATTTCGGGGAAAACAGCCTGACGCTAATTACTAGCTACTTGTCCGAAAGAAAAAACAGAAAACGTTTTACACGAAAAGCACTGCGGAAAGGGCTTATTTACAGCACGAAGTTCCTCAAGGTTCTATATTGGGGCCCTATTATTTTTAATATAATATCAATGATATAAGTACTTCCGCTTCCAAAAATAAACTTTGAGTCTCACACAATTTGAGGACCAGGATAGTTTTAGCGAGGGTAATTTTCTTGTTATTAGGTATGTAGTTTCCTAGCTAAAGTTTGAGAGCCATGTCGATTATAATGGCCATGTCGATTATAATAGTGTATGTGACTGAACTCCTTCTAAACGGCCAGACTAATTTTTATGAAATATTGTGTTCGCGATTAAGTTGATTCGCGAATGGTTTATATTTATTTATTTATTTATTTATTTATTTATTAACAATATTGTATCTACAAGCGAACCCAATTGATATAGTCCAAAAGCGAGAAAAATACCAAACATATAAATTACAAGTGGCGATATAAAAAGAAAAAAAGAATACAAGAATAAAGAAACAGAAAGCATGAATAGGAACAAAAGAAACATTTCCTTATTATATCTTCAATGTGAAGTTCAAAACACAGCATGTAATCTAACTTAATGCCCAGATCAGTAATATAATTAACCCTTTCCAATATTAAGTTATTAATAGAATAATCAAATTCAATTTTGTTTTTCTTACGAGAAAATGTAATAACTTTAGATTTCGAATAATTCAGTTCCATATTATTCAGTGAGCACCATAACATCAAGGAGTTTAGATCGGTCTATATTTTACAACAATCATCACTACTATTTACGTTCCAAAAATTTTTTATTTCATCTGCAAATACTAAAAATGTACTGTTGTTTATGCTGGTTGAAATATCATTTATAAATAACAAGATTAAAATTGGACCCAAGTGACTACCTTGAGGCACTCCTGATGTCACCTTAATTTCATTTGATGCAAAACCATTAATTTTAATAATTTCAGTTCTTCCATATAAATATGATTTAAGCCACAACAATAAATTTCCTATAATACCATAAGATGCTAATTTAGTTAAGAGAAGGCTGTGGTCAACTCGATTGAAAGATTTCCGGAAATCAGTATTATTGCATCTACTTGGCAGCCAAGTTCAATGTGATTTATTAAGTAATTCGTGTACAAAAATAAATTAGTCTCAGTACTGCCTCCAGGATAAAAACCATGTTCATGTATAATGACATTTTTGTAATTTTGCAGTATATTCACAATTTGATCTGATATTACCATTTTGTTACACCTTTGACTAGGATAGTTAGCCGCGTATATTTGTATTCAAGTATGATTTATTTTTTGCTTAGTAATTTGCGAATAACTTAATAACAAAAATAGATGTCGAACTCCCGTTGACGTCAAAATGTAGCTTTCCTTATGCTCTTATGCTCTTCAGTTATGCTCTTCAACATATAAGTTTTATCCTGATTTTTACTTTTTTTTGAAATGTGAAAATCAAACTCATGTTATATTCATCAATTTCTGTTCCCGAATTCATTTATGCTAAGAAAACTATAGCACTCTATTTAATTTTTTTGAGAAATATCCATAAAACGACATTCTATTGAAATAACGTCATCTATCGGTTTCCATGTTAGGGTCCATAAATTAAAGCCTGCAATGACCTTTCCAACTAGGTACAACACTATAACCTTTTAATGAGCCTATTGTACAAAAATGTATTTTTCAGATCAGACATTTGGGGCATTCCCCACCCTTGCCGTTGAGAAAAAAATGTCAATAGCAAAAGTTATGCAAGTTATTTGTGCTATTTAATACACCTGAATAGAAAACATTTCTAAGAAAAATTCAACTTTGTATATATGTATGTATCCAATTTATATCCGCAATTTAAATTGTAATTTCGCTAACAACAAAACTCTAACTCTAAAGTAACTCTAACAAAATATTAATGTTACCCGATAGAAATAATTCTTTTAATGGGGTAAAACTTTATGTTTCCCTTACCTGTTATTGCACGATCACTCTTCGCCTCGGTATTTCTTATATACTGGAGAATCAGTGCATAGAATTCAATATTTTCAATAAGAGTATCTGGGCCTATTCAGAAACTCATATCGGGCAAATAGGTATACGGCGAAAACATCCCCGGTTTTGAATGGGATTGGAAGTGCACAATTTCTGTATTCAAATGAGAACGGATTCTTTTTTGTTGATCAACGAATGCAAACGCAGTGAAGAATATTATACTTTCTGCCTCAAGGATTTTACTATACATGTTATGTGGAAACCAAATTAAGTTTTGTTTCCATTTTAAGGTTCCGGAAAAATGCATGTACATTTCTCGTAAGATAGTAATTTACAAATGAATGCTTGATGTAAACTGGTTTGTTGTAATTTCACATGATTCAAGTAAATATAATAGCTATTTATGTAACCAGTTGGGAAGGGTAAAGTACTATTATGTGTCACGAGCAATTCCTACGGAAGGAGCGCTAGCGAGCGTAATATATACATACAATCAATTTGTTAAGCTAATCAATTTATTATACAATTATTGTTATTTTTGGAGTCGGTGCCAGCCGATCTACTTCCTTATACGTTTGTAAACCTTGGCTGGCACCGATTTCAAAAATAATAATAATTGTGGTATAATAAATTAATAATTATTGTATTCTAATAAATTGATTTGCCTAACAAATTGATTGTATTCTAAGTAGTAATAGTAGAAGAATAACGTAATTATTTTTTACTTTTTAGAGCAATTTTTTATAATAGAATTTATTGAAATCGGTTTTGTTTTTTTATTAAAAATAATATATATTTTACTTTTCAGTGCATTTTTTATGCCAATATGTCAATATGTTCAGGGGAGACATATCAATATATCAATATGTTCAGGGGTTATGTATCTGTCAACATGTTCAGGGAGAATAATTATAAATAGTAGACTAGGTAGTCGTTTTCTATGAATGTGAGTTCTCTGTCAAAAGTCTCTGTCTCTGTTATGTATGTCTCTGTTCTGTCAATATACCAAGTTCTCTGTCAATATGTCTCATAAAAGTGTCACAATGAGAATGATAGATATTGATAGTACATTTAAGTATAAACTACCACTTAAATAAATCGTACATCATTCTGAAGAGACTCAATAAAGGCGAAAGAACTTGTAAAACTTAGACTTAGAACTACGACTTAGACTACGAACTTAGGCTATATTATATTTCATTATTATTCTAATTTTGGTTATGTTAATATTATGTAGATGTATATTTATAGTAAGTAGGTATGTATGTACGTATATAAGTTTATATATTGAGAGAATGTTTTTTAAATGAAACTTATTTAATATTTTTATATTAACAAATTGTAGATTGTAGAAAGATGTTCTGTATCTTTCTTATTATTACATGCATCGGGATTTTTTTGAATATAAATTTATTTCCATAATTAGCCGCGTTTTATAATTTTGTTCTTTATTAATAACTTTAGTATTTTCGTAGTTAAATTGTTGACTTGTTTCATTAGAATATTTTTTAGAGGTGTAATATTAGCTGAATATTTGTGACCTCTAAACGTTCTTCAAGAAGTTGCATTGTTTGACCAATGTAGACTTCATCACATTGTTTACATGGAATTTCGTATACACAGAGTGTAGTTTTTTGCAAGTGGATTATTGTCTTTTAATGTTGTGTAAAGGAATTTTAACACAACTAATAATAAAAAAAAACAATCAAAAGAAACTAAAACAGATGGGGACATTCATGAAGCAATGCAGTTTTATTTTTTTAATGATCTCTTGAATGATGGGCAGGATCAATTACAAAGATTCTGGTAATAGGTTCGTTCTGTCCGTAATTACTATGAGAAAAGGAAATATGGAAAATTTCTGTGTTTCTATTTCTGCTTTCGGTAACATTAAGATTCACTAGATGCAAAAGCTGAGGCGATTGAATGTGACCCGTAAGTATTTTATTAAGAAAAGTAAATCAATTTGTAAGCGCCTATGTTCCAATGAAATTAAATTTAGATTGCTGAGAATTTGGTCATAGGTGTAATGTTCTCTTTGGTAACCCAACTTAAATGCGTATTGCCTAAAAAATTTCTTCTGTACATTTTCAATTAAATTGATATGAATATTATATTTCTGACACCAGATTATACAACAATATTCTAAAATTGATCTGACTAAAGTCTGACCCAGTACGATGAACAAATCCGAGCATCTTTAAAGATTTTGAAACAGTATTTTCACTGTGTACAGTAGGACATTTTACAATCATTTACTTTTTTATTAGTTGTATTTTTGTGTGCTGTGTGAATATCATATGTTTTTAAAATCTTTGAAATATTTTCTGATAGTTGTTGTATATATGGCAATAGGCAATATATGTTTTACGAGTATTAGTTGCATTCATTAGTGGCGGTGGAGAATTGTAGTATTTGTGAATTCTGTTTTTGAAAATTGAGAAAAAGGATAGTTATTATTTATTAAAACATTTTTTCCTTTTTCTATGCATTCTTTTCTAAAAATGGCAGACGTTAGCTTTATTGATCTGTCTGCAATACCAATTATTACAGTTTTTTATGGTTGTAAGGGTTTTTTGAGTTGAAATTGGTATATCTACCAGACCATGTTGTTTTTGTATTCCATTTTGTTAATATTTCAGTTTTATTATTTATAAGAGTTAAGTCTAAGAAATTTATTGTATTTTCTGATTTGTTTTCAATTGTAAATTGTATTTTTGGATAGTAACTATTAAATTTATTTAGGATAGAATTTTTATGTTCTTCAATGCAGTTATGCAATCATCCACGTAACGTTAAAAAAATGGTATTTTATAGTTTAATGTTGGAATTATGTTTTTTTCTAAATCTTCTAGTACTAATTCTGCGATTGTACTGGATATTGGTGAACCCATTGCACAGCCATATGTTTGTAATATGTATTATTGCATTGAAAAAATGTGCAATTTAATGTGAGTTCTAAAGCATATAATAACTCTTCTATTGGTAAAGAAGTATACTTTCTTATTTCGTTCCAACGTTTATTTGTTATATTTTTTACCAGGTCTGTTGGTGTATTGGTATATAGAGAAATTATATGCCCCAAATAATTATATGCCCCCACGCCCTTTGAATGAGGGCGGTTTGACGGTTTAATGTTTTATAACGAAATAAATTTCTAATACAATTTTTTATACAATTGTGTAAAAATATCGGGGGTTGGCCCATCTCAAGTCCATACATCCCTCGCAGAAACTATATTGGATAATATTTTCCATTCCAACTTGGAGATCCAAATAGCAGTCGCCGTTGCAGAACATAAATTCCTTGTAGGGTTACAATAATGGTGACAAATCTCGTTTAGGTGCCGTGGGATGGGACATACGCAAGAGGCTTATATTCTGAGTCTAGGGATATCAAGAAAAATAAATAAAAATAATACTTATAGGCCAGTAAAATTCGATACAAAAAAGTGTTTGAGGAATTAATTTCCAGTAAGCTGGAAATCGTTTTATTAATGCACCATCCTAAGAGGTGCATAACTTTTGGGAGCCAAAACACGAAATTTTTGCACTTTTTTCAGTTATTTGCTTGCAGCTGGAAAACGGTGCGTCGGGCGGAAAATGTCACTCCATTCAATAATGAAGAGGGTTAAATTCAAATTCGGTTTAAATTAAATTAAAACTTCAAAATCAAACAACAAATTTTCTCATTTCGGTGCAAACTCACATTTTGCGACTTTCCAAAATCACATATCTATGAAACAGATACTTCTCAATTTTAAAATGCAGTCATTTTGAAATGCTAAATTCGGCATCAATTCAAAATTGGTTTTGTTCTGTCATTCTAAGTTGCACATTTCCCGTAATTATGAGGTCTGTGGCCTACAGTAAATGCATTGAGACAGTGAAGAACATTTCAGAAAGTCCTTTCTGCTCAAGCTTTGATAATTTCTTATAGAATAATTGTTCCATAATACTCATGAGCGCTGGTTGGTTGGAGGATTGGCAGCAGGCGTTGTAAGAAATTTGGAGTTCCTACATCATTCAGCATATTCAATATTGCCTGATTCTCGTCGTCAGTAATGGCCATTCATAATACACTGCTTGTCAGTGCCAGGTGAACGAAAATATGACCCCTGACAGCTCTTGAATATACGTGCCTCGCCAGCATCTATGTATGTAGACTGAATTAAGTAAATGGTGCTAAGAACATCCTGCTACCGTCTATTACGTATCGAATAGCACCCATAAAACACATCAGCAGGTAGAAACCACCTAGGCGCACGATCACTGATGATAATGGAGATTCAGAATTGCAGGAAACCACTATCTATCTGGCTTTTTTATAATACTGAGGCTGGTCAAGCGCCACAATGCATCATTTTTGTTTATCACCTCTCCGTTTAACTGAGGCTGGGAACCGAGTATATAGTGTCAGAGTTTCCTGGAGGTGGATTGAGGAAGAGCTGAAGGGCTGAAAGGCTGGTCAGAGGTCCATGAATCCGTTCCACCCTGGGACGTCCAGGCGCTCTCTTTGTATGCCATACAACCACATGATTTCGCTGGCTGATTCTTTAACCGCATCGATTGGGTTTCGTCCGTGGACATCGTAGAAGATACAAATTGACTTGAGGCCATGCTTCAGCGATGTTGTCACAAATATTGCCGGTTTTTAAATTAACACAATGAATTTATAATTTATTATGTAAAAACCTGTTATTAAATAAGTTTTTCCAAACCCTTATAGTACCTCTCAAGTTTTCATTTTTTTCTTGTTATTTTAATTATAGACATTTAATTCTTATTAAAATATATGTTTATCTAAATTTTACAATCCTGTATAATAACTATCATAACTTACCATCCGACAACATCGCAAAATTCAAACCATGTCAAACCCCTTCCACTCAGAACTATATATTGTATCAAGCAGCAACATACGTTTTTTATACAAACATCGCCTTCAAAAATTCGTAATATTTTTATTTTAATCATGTTTAATTTTTGCACAGTCTCTCAGTCAACTAAAATATCAAAAAATGTATATATTCAACTTTTTTCACTAAGAGACTTTTTATATCACGTGCCTTCTACGTTAACATCAACCACATTGATTTATTTATTGGGGATAAGGTATTTTTTTTGCATTCCAAAAACCAATTTTTTTCTATTATTAAAAACGTATACATCAACTTTTGGTAATTATCTTAGATACCTGACTACCAAAAATCTTTGATAATTAAAACAATTTCCTAACCCAAAACATCCTTTTTGGCATTTCGAAGCCGAAAAATCTCTGAGTCACCGGAGCCATTGTTTTGCGTACATCTCTTTATTATGCCAAAAATAACGTTATATCAAATTAATAACAGGTTATGGACCCAGAATCGCAATAACGATTAATAGTGAATATTAGACTACAGAAGATACCCTCGAGTGTATTGTGGACGATCCCGTTGGAAACGAAGCTAATCGGTGTAGTTGGACCCAGTATATGGCGAGGGTAAATGGACAAAATTTATAGTTGGAAGTAAAAGAAAGATGAAATCGACGAGATCGCCAGCATTTGCAAAATTTACTGGCGAGCATTGGACGACGCGACGTGGGATTTTCAAATTCAAACTTTTTGGTTTCATTATTTTCCTTTTAGAATAAACAATACCGATATTTGAGGACAATCAATCAGCAACTAAAGTTGCAACTAATCCCAAAAATAGGATTCAAACATCTAGATTTTTCGTAT
Organism: Tetropium fuscum; assembly: GCA_964058915.1. Lineage (NCBI taxonomy): Eukaryota > Metazoa > Arthropoda > Insecta > Coleoptera > Cerambycidae > Tetropium > Tetropium fuscum. The sequence goes on from CAXKVY010010410.1 coordinate 19,949, forward strand.
TTTTTCTGTTATAAGAATTAAATAATACATGTAAAGACCGAGGATCACTTAGCTGATATGTTTGTCATGCCACTTCCTAAAGTTAAGTTAATAATATCACTTGAGCCACAGTCATAATCATATCCTTTAGCTGATAGACTCATCCATCATCAGTTACTGATGCAATGAGGTGTCACGGGCTGGTAGTTTAAAAAAGACCACTACAACGTACAACTTCATAAAAATATATGCTGACAATAATTATCATCCACTCAATTTATTTGCTGGCATTGTCGCCTCCGTAATTACTGTTTTTTTATATCTCAATCGATAGTTAAACCTTCTCGCGTGGAGTCGGGCGCCGAATAATTGATTATATGGTGCACATTTGTATGTACAACCTGCGACGTGGTTATAATAGAACATTAATGCCGCGCGAAGAGACAACTGCCGGTGACACATAAAGTTATGGATTATGGTCTGTATAATACATATATCTATAAACACTACCATGCCTGTGTGACATAAAATTAGAGACACATTATTCTGTTTGTAGCTTTAAAACACTCATTACTTTGATCATATATCCATTACTATATTTTCAATTCACTAGCATTCAGACTACTGACTATGTAATTAAATAACGAACTAATTCATTAAAGGCATTTGATTGTTCCAAATGTTCAAAACTGTACCTTTTTTGGGAACGAAGTAAATTTGTCCATTTTTCAGTATTTTAACTGTACCCAACTCAAAAACTATGCATTTTCAGTCACAGTCATACATATAACACATTTTTTTGTAAAGAATCAAATTTCCTATCGAAATGGCATATTATAAAGTCAATAAAAATTTTTCCCCAACAAATAAAGCAAAAAAAAACTATTTATTTTTTTTTGTTTTTTTTATGTTTGGAAATAACTTGTTTCTGAGTGGATTTAGGTAGAGGTATTGGATCACAAAAATAAATCTGGTGTAATATTCGTCAAAATGGTGACCGACAAAAGTATTTTTGATTAAAATTAGCTGACAAAGAGTCGAAAAAGTATGTTTCGTTAGCATTCGAAGCTATTTTACGAAGTAAATATCCACCACGACTATATAATAAATGTTGCCCGAACGGGGAAACACCCGAACCTTCATAGACGTCGTTCAGTCCGGAAATGGCTTCAGTCAGGAATTGTTTCAAAAATCACTTAAACTTAGTATGTCCAATCGCGAATCAAAGATATCTAGGAAGCCGTGAGTGGTCGTAAGATTTTCAAGTCGGAAAAGTTAATTTCAAAAATTGTAACCCGGAAAGTATTACAACTCGGAAAGTAAGCTTCGGCTCATAAGTTTTTATAATATTGTTATCAATTACTACGCCAAATTTCAGGGGGTCGTGGGGAGCCCGGAAGTTTAAAAAAATATATAACTCGGGGAGTAAGCCTCGGCCCATTAATTAGCTTTCAGGGAGTGTTTATAATATTGTTATAATAATGTTTATATAATTGTTATCAATAACTTTCTGAGTTACAATTGTTTCAAATTCCTTTCCGTCTCCCTACGACCGACAGCCTGAATTCCTTTGCAAGTCGATAAAATTTGCATGTTAGTGGGATCAAATAACATTAAAAAATAGACATTGACGTAAGACATTTTGTTTTCTTGAAACCGCGTGTTATTAGTGTTAACTTCAGATTGGCATTCAATATGTCAATCTCTGTTGGTAGCTTCAATAAATGTATAAACCATATAATGGACCATCAGCGTAACTGGCTATAAATCGCAGTGAAGACGTGATTATTCCCGAAACGCGGGCAGATTTATACCGTGGCTGTTTCGTAATATCAAATCATTTCAGGTAATTGAGGCAATTTGGGTGAGGTCAATTCGGCTGAAGTGGATGCGCTCCGGAGCATAAAATTTTAAATATTATGTGGGGGCCTTAGCGTTTAGGTTTTTCCATTTTCTCCCGCCAAGGTTTATCTTTCATTTGTATTGTATTAAATTACGCCCGCATAAATTATGGAAAGGTATGAATTATATTCTTTCTGTCGCATGTAATTTCGCGCAACGGCATTATTTCAGCGATAGGTTGCCATAAATTAGATGCCACCCCTACAGGGCGCTTTATTATGGGCCATAATGCAGGGATATATAGCGTACTCCATAGCGGCGCAATGGAAACACGGTTTAATGACCCGTTTTTATTTCTTATTATATATCCAAGTTGTGGACTAGTCAACGAATACAAAAATGGGTTTCACCTTCAATACATATAGACACTAATAGGTTTGAAACTTCACATTCCTATTTATATGTGCCTAGTGATTAATAATTCGAAAGTCCTTATAAATCAGTGACTTTTTGTCACTTTTTTGTT
>CAXKVY010010411.1:0-21152 GCA_964058915.1 Tetropium fuscum
GTTTGACGGGCGCAACGTTTTGGTCGGTGGCTGAATGCGCAGATCTCCTTATGCGCTATTCTTGAATAGTTTTCGTCGCCGTTTTATTTTTTCCAGTCAAAAAACGAATCACACCACGAAGGTTACATTGGAATGCAACTTTCAATGGCAGTTCCATGATAAAACGTTATAAAACCTCAATCGATTGAATCGATTAAAATTCTACACAAATGCATGTGTTCACAATAGATGCGAGACTAACCTCAATGCACCACATTCTAACTTGATATGTGTGTATCTAGCAAACAAGAGGTATTCGTGACTGACGTATTAGTATGAATTCTCTACCATTGTGTATAGCAAAGCCTAACATTTTATTGGCAGCAGCGATCATCCATGAGGAACAAAACACATTTTGTGATAAATTATTAACCAGATACCAGATCAACGTATTTGATCTTGACCATGCCATAAATGATTCGAGAGGCACCATGCAGATAATATCGATATCACGCTCCAATAGTTTACACCAATATTGTAGACGCTTTCATATTTTTTAAGTCATCTGTCAGGTCATGTCAGGTCATTTATGAACAGTAAAAATAATAGAGGCCCCAAATTTTACCCATGTGGAACACCAGACGTCGGTGCACAGGAAAATAACAATAACCTTCATATTCTACAGAATTATTCGAAGGAGCTTGGTGGTTTCTGGATAATTAGTTCTCCAAATATTTCGAAGGTGTTCTTCATGTTCGTCGCTTAATTACTCACATTGTTTGTGGTCGGATTGAGTGCAGGTTTACACCCTGTAGATATTGAAATATTTCACTTATACTGCAAGTTTTGTCCTGATGACATATCTTCAGAGTTACATATTGGAGAGTATAGGCCCAAGGATGGTTCCCTGGGGCACCCCATACTCTTGTTTGAAGATATTCACCGTTGCTCTCTGATATCTGTTGGATAGGTAAATTTGGAATACATTTCATGCATTTCCTCTAATGCCTGGCATTTCTAACGATTACAAAAGTCACTTATGACCCATGGTAACGAAGTAACGAAAGGTACAATAGCATATTCTGCTGATACTTTACTTTTGAATACCAATTGATTCTTGAAAATCAAGAGATATTTTTGTACATAAGATTCCAACCGTTTGTTTTCACTCGAAAATTTTGCTCAAATGAGTAATTAAGGTGATAGGTCGGTAATTATTTATATTGGTTTTGCCTATTAGATTACAATAGATTTTTAAAAGCGAAAACCATAAACCGTCCTCAAAACATATATTTATTAAGCAGGCTAAAGACATTATTATATACTCCGATATCGACTTTAAAATGAAAGCACAATATTTGGATTATGAGGTCGAGTAGAAATGGGGAGAAAAATGAAAAGTAAATGTAGAAAGAGAATGATTTCCCTGGAGGGGATGGACAGATGTACAGTGTACACTTCGCTAAGTTAGCCAAGTATAATAGAGAGATGGATGGCGGAAGAGGTGAAATTTCGATCAGGCACACTATCTTAAGTAGAAACTGATTTATCGTTACTTGTGTTTCTTTTGTGGGGTGTGGATTTTTTTTCAGGAGATGTATAATAAACATGACCGGTACTGCATATAAATTATCCAAGAAATGCATGCATGCACAATGAAATATATCTTGGTTACCACACAGGTGTATTGTAATTTAATAATAATAAGCGAAATTTTGAACTGATAGTACCAATATGAATCAAATAATTAATCATAGCAGAATGTATCATTCAAATTACGGGGCTACAGCTCGAGTCAAATATGAACGTACTTGAAAATATAAAATTTTATGAGAGTAGATAATGTAGTATCCTTTATTTTAAATTTAAAAACATGCCGCCATAACAGGCAGCACCGTAGCTTTCACAGTTTCCGGCTGAGTGAGAGAGATGGTTAGAGCTCTAGGTAATCTATGGTTAGGGATTAAGTTAGGTTAGGGGATAGATAAATGATGGGTGGTGAAACATTGTCCTCTCAAACTTATGTCTGGTTATGTGTTTAAAATATATTTTCGGTTAAAAACTTTGTGTTATTTCTTGGAGAGTCGGTAATACCGACCTCCACTACAATAATTCAATTGAATTTTAAACTATGGTCATACATATGCAACAATCATAAAATGTTATGCTATTTTAGTGTTAAAAAGTAGTTAAAATAAAGAAAAGTACATTTGAAGACATTCAGCTATTGGTTTAAAAACTGTTAATATTAAAACAAACATGTGAATATAAGAAAGTACAAACTTACCAGAGAAGAGGACTTTCTTGGAGACGGGTAACAAAGCAAAGCGAGTAGAGTGTATATATATATATATATATATATATATATATATATATATATATATATATATATATATATATATATATATATATATATATATATATATATAAGCTTTTAGTTCTGTAAAAGATAATAATTAAAAGTAAATATAAGTTAAAATAATCAATTTAAATTCGTGCTAAGTAAGCAGTAATACAGTTACATTAAGATTTTTGGAGCAGTGAAACTGCGAATGTAAGTGTTATTCGTCTGTTTTACAAGTGTGAAAGGAAGAAGCTTGGCAGCCCATTGAAGCCGCAAACAGAGTAGGAGCGGAACCAGTCAGCATTCCAGGGGCAGTGCAGCGATATCCCGCTAGATGACACCACCACCAGAGTCCAGCAGCGTAGTTCGCATATAGTGCAAATGAAAGTGACACGTGAAGTGGATGTACATAAATAAAAGTATTAACCTAATAATAAAAAAAGTAATAAACAATCAAAGATTTACTTATTTCAAGGAATATTGTTACAGAGTTTGTTATTGTTATTGTCCCATGTAAATTAGATTCTAAGTTCAGTAGGTTTTCGTAGGATAGTTATAGGATTTTAAGTTTAATTAAATATCAATAATTTCTTCTTACAATAAACATAATCATATGTAAACTTCTTCTGTCTTGTTTTGAAAATTTCAAGTAAATAATTTAAATACCAAAGAGTGAACTACTGTAGTGTTGAGCATCACATAAATTTCAAATTTAAAAAAAATTTTGCATATAGTTTAACATTAACAGTGATGAATAGTTAACTTTCATTTCAACAAATTCAAACAACAACTAAGCCTAACTGAACCCCCTCTGAGGCAAGAGTTCTTGTAGCTATAAAGTGGTCCTTCATTTAAATTAAAATTTATGTTCATCAGAACTGGCGTCCAATTGAAAATAAGAAGTATTCATTAGGGAAGTAATAAGAGAGTAAGTATCCAATAATCAGATTAAAACATTATTTCTCTATCATAATATTTCTAAGATAATATCACTATTTCAAAAACATAAATTATAACAAACTTGTCGGACCAAGGTGAAAATTGGATTTCTTTTCGAATTTTCGAAAAAACAATTAATTCATAAGACCGACAAATAATTTTAGTTTTGATTAAGCAAGCAATTTCTGTATCACTCCCTCTTTGAATGCTTCAGAATTCTATTGTATCTGCAATTTAATATTCTCTAGCACATAGCTAAAGAATGTAGTTGTTTTCAATAGACTCTATAACATTTTATGCATATTAAAGTTTAACATCTTCTGGACAACTGTATGCATAATGCTTTTATATATAATATGTTCAAATAGAACAAATATAAATAGTAGACTAGGTTTGTGTATTCTAAGAGTTTGAGTTCCGTCAAAAACTGATGTCATAAAAGGTCACTGCAAATGTTGGAGTATTAATATTTTAAATTCAAGTATAAATGATCAATGAAGCAAGTCGTACACCACTCTGAAGATCCTCAATGAAGGTGAAAGAACTTGTACAGCTTCTAAGTGGTTCATTTCCCTGTGTATGTCCAGATATAGAACTGGTAAGTGTATCTTCCTTATTATTCGTCTATTTGCTTATTTCTCTATGTAATGCTACAAACTCAAGATTACTTTTCACAAAATAAATATGAATAGCAAAGAACTTCAAAGCTAATATATATATATATATATATATATATATATATATATATATATATATATATATATATATATATATATATATATATATATATATATATATATATATATATATATATATATATATATATATATATATATATATATATATATATATATATATATATATATATAGCTCATGTGAACATAACCTCTCAAAGCGATTCGTTGAATTACACCAATCCACAGGACTCTTGAGAATCGAGCGGATAAGCAGCAACTAGCATAACATTTGAGTATGGTGGAAATGGTGTATTAGACTAAAGTACCAGAAGTGAACAAACGTTAAAGCACTTACAGACAAAATGGGATTGTTACAAAGTTGACGAAACTTTATGAAGTCGTTAAACATCTGGAAACTGGCCAAAGCTTTGTATTAATCACCTTAAGGCAACGGGCCCATAAACGTTTCGGAACGCTCTTACAATAAATTAATGGTTAGTGTTATAGACACATGTCGAGCGCAGGTAGAAAAGCTATTTAAAAATTAAGCGGAGCTGCCGTTAATAGTAAAATCTCTAAAATAAATGAGTTTATGCGAAATTCTGTACCTGTATGTATAGGTCAGTAAAAGAAGCGTATCCTTTGTATGATTAACAGCATTTACGTATTTTAGGTATTTCACATTAAGGTTACGGTCACTTATATAATATATGATTCTATTTAAGGCTCATGGAAGAAATGTTGCATAATTATGTACGTGATACAAGAATAAGGTATTCGTTCTTTTCCTTTGACTGAGTTTTAAATTTTAGACATGCCCATTTAAACAAATATTAGTACTACTCTCATTAATAAGAACTTATCCTCTTAAGCTTCTAACAGCTTAGTAACATTTTCCATGGCAAAACTTCTGATTTATTTGCTTCGCACCTCTTATTTTGAGATTTTAAAAAGGTAAGTAGCTTTGTGTATTGTGATATATCCACAGTTTCCTTTATTTGTATAGCACTTTTCAATATGGTATATGTAGACCATAAACTGGATGCCTTAAGACCTTAAGAGCTTTAGCCTAAAAAAATTAACGACATTGGATGATAAATATTAAATATGTATAAAAAATTTCTTACCTTTTCAAAAAAATACGCTAGCATCACACTTTTAACAGCTCTTAGTGCGTCTCTTGTCATTCTCCAAGTTACTCGCTCGCTGCGCTCGGTCATACTCAAAAGCTATGTTCGTTTAGTAAGACGTTTTGATCATTTGAAATTTTTAATTTTTAGAAAATTTTGCATTTGGTGGCATCTTATGGGAAAACCGTGTCATTTTTCTCATATATTTAGTGGATTGTCTTGCATGCTACTAAAGTATTCTTTTAAAGTTACTTTACGTATATGTTACTGTGAAACACCGAAATCCGGTGAATGTCGAGATACACCAGTGAATGTCAACATTCTCTAAATTGCTTGGCGTATGTCCGAAATATCGGGGAAATATCATTATTTCTAACTTACACCGGTGTTTGTCGACATACACCGGTGAAAGTCCGAATGTATCAAAAATTAATAAACGTTCGGTCTTTCACAAAGGCATTTGGTATTTGTCGACATATGCTGCGATTTGAGAGATTTATTTAATAATTTTTTGTAAAAAGAGCAAAATTTTTTTGTAAATTACGTTGCAAACTTAGAAAACAATCGGTGTCGAAATTTAGGAAATCATTTACAGGTCATCAGCCAATATTGGTTTCCCACTATCTAGAATATTACATATTTCAATTATAAATATTAGAAAGAGAATTGTGCCAAAATTTAATCGATATAATGGGCCATTAAAAAGTATAACCTACCCTGTATACTTACGAAATCATCACGAAGGAAACAAATCCATAAGTAACGGAACGCGAAGAGTACTAAAATGATTCTACTAAACAATTTATCGTCATAAACGGTCCGGTGTCCTTAAATTATCGTTTGCCTTAAGGACGAAATATATCCGGGGATTCGTGAGAATGCCCGGCTATTTCTCGTCCTGCTAATACAAAGTTATGTGCTCTTTCTTTAGAAGTGCGCTGCCCTTCTTTAGAGTGCACGGCCATCCACTGGAATTATTATTTAAATGACGGGGCATTCGAATACGGACGGAGCTTGAATTCTCGTAGGATAATCAGACGTGCATCACAAACAGTAATTCATAATTAAATTTCGCTGTAATTACTCACGCCAAACTGGGGCCTTAGTAGAATTCGCTTGCCTTAACTAATACAAGGTAAAATAGGTTAAAAGTTTTGATTGTGGTATGTTCAAGCCAGTATGTATATATTCAAGCCTTTTGATGGTATGTTTATTTTAGCATTATAGAAGTATGCTGGTAAACTAATATATAAAAAGTATAGTGGGAGTTACAATAACTTAAAGCAACCTAAGGAAACAGCGTTCTCAAACTATATTGCAACATCATCAAATGTGGCAAAATCATCATGGGAAGTTTAGGGGAACAAACATATTAATGGATCAAGAGTAGTCCCGTCTCTTGTGTGCAAATAACTAATGTTTTCTTTACAAAAATAGCTGAAGATCTGTTAAATTTTATGCCAGATTGTACCTCAAGTTCTGAGGCCTACGTGGCCACCTTAAACATTGATAAACACCTACATTTTGACTTTAGAGAAGTAGGCTACATAGAAGGTCGGATAGTTTGAAAAATAAGGCTTGTAAAGACATATATGACATAAATGTATCTTTCGTAAAAGCACTAAAAAATGATTTAATAATTTCTCTAACTAAACTAATAAACAATAGCATTCGAAAGTATTATATCCTTCAAATAGCAAAGTAATGGCCGATGGATCTCTCCTGTAACTCTTCGCCGGTACAGGGGTCAATAGACTTCAGCAAGGTGGTCCTAAAGGTGGTTCTAAGGGTGGTTAAAAAAAGTGGTTCCAAAAAAGGTGTGTGAAAGGTGGTGTAACTTATACTCGCCGAAAGTCAAGAAAGCCTCGTAACAAAGACCGATAAGCTTGTCTCGTTACAAGTAAAAAAAAGTTAGGTTAAGTGAATGTATAGCTGGTAAAACTTACTAAGTAGTTGGAAAACGGCTTCGGTAATATAGCGTAGCGGTGTCCCTCAATTAACTCTAGGGAGTTCAACGCCGCGCAGGCTCTAAAGAACACAAAGTAGGCAACACAAAATAATATAGACATGCGGTTTCAAGAAAATGATTTTTAGTTTCATGATTTTTGTATTTGATATTTTAATTTTAATAAATGTTTCTTAATCCACTATATCACCACGTCTTAATTTTCTCACTTCTTCCTTACGACAAATTACAAGAAATTATTTGATTGATTGAAAAAGGTTATGATATCAATTTTTAAGTAATTTTCATTTCATCAAATATCGGTCATCATTAGCTAGGGCGAAGTAATGGCACTAGCGTTTTTTAAAAAGAGTTCAAAAGCAGATATGAATAATATTTAGTTTGTCCAATATATTTCAATGTCATGAAAAACCAACTATACGAATAATTTGACGTAACAATTTATTCACATCAAGTCGGTTGGTTTTCGGTTAGAAAAGCCCTATATCAGCTATCGAAGAGCTATATCAGCAATGGAAGAGCTATTAGAATATATAACGGAGGGCTTTGAAAAGGGACTATTGATCCAGTTTTTGTGGCATTTCGAAAGCTTTTGACTGTGTTTCACATTCGATCTTAATAAACAATTTATCATTTCGGGGAAAACAGCCTGACGCTAATTACTAGCTACTTGTCCGAAAGAAAAAACAGAAAACGTTTTACACGAAAAGCACTGCGGAAAGGGCTTATTTACAGCACGAAGTTCCTCAAGGTTCTATATTGGGGCCCTATTATTTTTAATATAATATCAATGATATAAGTACTTCCGCTTCCAAAAATAAACTTTGAGTCTCACACAATTTGAGGACCAGGATAGTTTTAGCGAGGGTAATTTTCTTGTTATTAGGTATGTAGTTTCCTAGCTAAAGTTTGAGAGCCATGTCGATTATAATGGCCATGTCGATTATAATAGTGTATGTGACTGAACTCCTTCTAAACGGCCAGACTAATTTTTATGAAATATTGTGTTCGCGATTAAGTTGATTCGCGAATGGTTTATATTTATTTATTTATTTATTTATTTATTTATTAACAATATTGTATCTACAAGCGAACCCAATTGATATAGTCCAAAAGCGAGAAAAATACCAAACATATAAATTACAAGTGGCGATATAAAAAGAAAAAAAGAATACAAGAATAAAGAAACAGAAAGCATGAATAGGAACAAAAGAAACATTTCCTTATTATATCTTCAATGTGAAGTTCAAAACACAGCATGTAATCTAACTTAATGCCCAGATCAGTAATATAATTAACCCTTTCCAATATTAAGTTATTAATAGAATAATCAAATTCAATTTTGTTTTTCTTACGAGAAAATGTAATAACTTTAGATTTCGAATAATTCAGTTCCATATTATTCAGTGAGCACCATAACATCAAGGAGTTTAGATCGGTCTATATTTTACAACAATCATCACTACTATTTACGTTCCAAAAATTTTTTATTTCATCTGCAAATACTAAAAATGTACTGTTGTTTATGCTGGTTGAAATATCATTTATAAATAACAAGATTAAAATTGGACCCAAGTGACTACCTTGAGGCACTCCTGATGTCACCTTAATTTCATTTGATGCAAAACCATTAATTTTAATAATTTCAGTTCTTCCATATAAATATGATTTAAGCCACAACAATAAATTTCCTATAATACCATAAGATGCTAATTTAGTTAAGAGAAGGCTGTGGTCAACTCGATTGAAAGATTTCCGGAAATCAGTATTATTGCATCTACTTGGCAGCCAAGTTCAATGTGATTTATTAAGTAATTCGTGTACAAAAATAAATTAGTCTCAGTACTGCCTCCAGGATAAAAACCATGTTCATGTATAATGACATTTTTGTAATTTTGCAGTATATTCACAATTTGATCTGATATTACCATTTTGTTACACCTTTGACTAGGATAGTTAGCCGCGTATATTTGTATTCAAGTATGATTTATTTTTTGCTTAGTAATTTGCGAATAACTTAATAACAAAAATAGATGTCGAACTCCCGTTGACGTCAAAATGTAGCTTTCCTTATGCTCTTATGCTCTTCAGTTATGCTCTTCAACATATAAGTTTTATCCTGATTTTTACTTTTTTTTGAAATGTGAAAATCAAACTCATGTTATATTCATCAATTTCTGTTCCCGAATTCATTTATGCTAAGAAAACTATAGCACTCTATTTAATTTTTTTGAGAAATATCCATAAAACGACATTCTATTGAAATAACGTCATCTATCGGTTTCCATGTTAGGGTCCATAAATTAAAGCCTGCAATGACCTTTCCAACTAGGTACAACACTATAACCTTTTAATGAGCCTATTGTACAAAAATGTATTTTTCAGATCAGACATTTGGGGCATTCCCCACCCTTGCCGTTGAGAAAAAAATGTCAATAGCAAAAGTTATGCAAGTTATTTGTGCTATTTAATACACCTGAATAGAAAACATTTCTAAGAAAAATTCAACTTTGTATATATGTATGTATCCAATTTATATCCGCAATTTAAATTGTAATTTCGCTAACAACAAAACTCTAACTCTAAAGTAACTCTAACAAAATATTAATGTTACCCGATAGAAATAATTCTTTTAATGGGGTAAAACTTTATGTTTCCCTTACCTGTTATTGCACGATCACTCTTCGCCTCGGTATTTCTTATATACTGGAGAATCAGTGCATAGAATTCAATATTTTCAATAAGAGTATCTGGGCCTATTCAGAAACTCATATCGGGCAAATAGGTATACGGCGAAAACATCCCCGGTTTTGAATGGGATTGGAAGTGCACAATTTCTGTATTCAAATGAGAACGGATTCTTTTTTGTTGATCAACGAATGCAAACGCAGTGAAGAATATTATACTTTCTGCCTCAAGGATTTTACTATACATGTTATGTGGAAACCAAATTAAGTTTTGTTTCCATTTTAAGGTTCCGGAAAAATGCATGTACATTTCTCGTAAGATAGTAATTTACAAATGAATGCTTGATGTAAACTGGTTTGTTGTAATTTCACATGATTCAAGTAAATATAATAGCTATTTATGTAACCAGTTGGGAAGGGTAAAGTACTATTATGTGTCACGAGCAATTCCTACGGAAGGAGCGCTAGCGAGCGTAATATATACATACAATCAATTTGTTAAGCTAATCAATTTATTATACAATTATTGTTATTTTTGGAGTCGGTGCCAGCCGATCTACTTCCTTATACGTTTGTAAACCTTGGCTGGCACCGATTTCAAAAATAATAATAATTGTGGTATAATAAATTAATAATTATTGTATTCTAATAAATTGATTTGCCTAACAAATTGATTGTATTCTAAGTAGTAATAGTAGAAGAATAACGTAATTATTTTTTACTTTTTAGAGCAATTTTTTATAATAGAATTTATTGAAATCGGTTTTGTTTTTTTATTAAAAATAATATATATTTTACTTTTCAGTGCATTTTTTATGCCAATATGTCAATATGTTCAGGGGAGACATATCAATATATCAATATGTTCAGGGGTTATGTATCTGTCAACATGTTCAGGGAGAATAATTATAAATAGTAGACTAGGTAGTCGTTTTCTATGAATGTGAGTTCTCTGTCAAAAGTCTCTGTCTCTGTTATGTATGTCTCTGTTCTGTCAATATACCAAGTTCTCTGTCAATATGTCTCATAAAAGTGTCACAATGAGAATGATAGATATTGATAGTACATTTAAGTATAAACTACCACTTAAATAAATCGTACATCATTCTGAAGAGACTCAATAAAGGCGAAAGAACTTGTAAAACTTAGACTTAGAACTACGACTTAGACTACGAACTTAGGCTATATTATATTTCATTATTATTCTAATTTTGGTTATGTTAATATTATGTAGATGTATATTTATAGTAAGTAGGTATGTATGTACGTATATAAGTTTATATATTGAGAGAATGTTTTTTAAATGAAACTTATTTAATATTTTTATATTAACAAATTGTAGATTGTAGAAAGATGTTCTGTATCTTTCTTATTATTACATGCATCGGGATTTTTTTGAATATAAATTTATTTCCATAATTAGCCGCGTTTTATAATTTTGTTCTTTATTAATAACTTTAGTATTTTCGTAGTTAAATTGTTGACTTGTTTCATTAGAATATTTTTTAGAGGTGTAATATTAGCTGAATATTTGTGACCTCTAAACGTTCTTCAAGAAGTTGCATTGTTTGACCAATGTAGACTTCATCACATTGTTTACATGGAATTTCGTATACACAGAGTGTAGTTTTTTGCAAGTGGATTATTGTCTTTTAATGTTGTGTAAAGGAATTTTAACACAACTAATAATAAAAAAAAACAATCAAAAGAAACTAAAACAGATGGGGACATTCATGAAGCAATGCAGTTTTATTTTTTTAATGATCTCTTGAATGATGGGCAGGATCAATTACAAAGATTCTGGTAATAGGTTCGTTCTGTCCGTAATTACTATGAGAAAAGGAAATATGGAAAATTTCTGTGTTTCTATTTCTGCTTTCGGTAACATTAAGATTCACTAGATGCAAAAGCTGAGGCGATTGAATGTGACCCGTAAGTATTTTATTAAGAAAAGTAAATCAATTTGTAAGCGCCTATGTTCCAATGAAATTAAATTTAGATTGCTGAGAATTTGGTCATAGGTGTAATGTTCTCTTTGGTAACCCAACTTAAATGCGTATTGCCTAAAAAATTTCTTCTGTACATTTTCAATTAAATTGATATGAATATTATATTTCTGACACCAGATTATACAACAATATTCTAAAATTGATCTGACTAAAGTCTGACCCAGTACGATGAACAAATCCGAGCATCTTTAAAGATTTTGAAACAGTATTTTCACTGTGTACAGTAGGACATTTTACAATCATTTACTTTTTTATTAGTTGTATTTTTGTGTGCTGTGTGAATATCATATGTTTTTAAAATCTTTGAAATATTTTCTGATAGTTGTTGTATATATGGCAATAGGCAATATATGTTTTACGAGTATTAGTTGCATTCATTAGTGGCGGTGGAGAATTGTAGTATTTGTGAATTCTGTTTTTGAAAATTGAGAAAAAGGATAGTTATTATTTATTAAAACATTTTTTCCTTTTTCTATGCATTCTTTTCTAAAAATGGCAGACGTTAGCTTTATTGATCTGTCTGCAATACCAATTATTACAGTTTTTTATGGTTGTAAGGGTTTTTTGAGTTGAAATTGGTATATCTACCAGACCATGTTGTTTTTGTATTCCATTTTGTTAATATTTCAGTTTTATTATTTATAAGAGTTAAGTCTAAGAAATTTATTGTATTTTCTGATTTGTTTTCAATTGTAAATTGTATTTTTGGATAGTAACTATTAAATTTATTTAGGATAGAATTTTTATGTTCTTCAATGCAGTTATGCAATCATCCACGTAACGTTAAAAAAATGGTATTTTATAGTTTAATGTTGGAATTATGTTTTTTTCTAAATCTTCTAGTACTAATTCTGCGATTGTACTGGATATTGGTGAACCCATTGCACAGCCATATGTTTGTAATATGTATTATTGCATTGAAAAAATGTGCAATTTAATGTGAGTTCTAAAGCATATAATAACTCTTCTATTGGTAAAGAAGTATACTTTCTTATTTCGTTCCAACGTTTATTTGTTATATTTTTTACCAGGTCTGTTGGTGTATTGGTATATAGAGAAATTATATGCCCCAAATAATTATATGCCCCCACGCCCTTTGAATGAGGGCGGTTTGACGGTTTAATGTTTTATAACGAAATAAATTTCTAATACAATTTTTTATACAATTGTGTAAAAATATCGGGGGTTGGCCCATCTCAAGTCCATACATCCCTCGCAGAAACTATATTGGATAATATTTTCCATTCCAACTTGGAGATCCAAATAGCAGTCGCCGTTGCAGAACATAAATTCCTTGTAGGGTTACAATAATGGTGACAAATCTCGTTTAGGTGCCGTGGGATGGGACATACGCAAGAGGCTTATATTCTGAGTCTAGGGATATCAAGAAAAATAAATAAAAATAATACTTATAGGCCAGTAAAATTCGATACAAAAAAGTGTTTGAGGAATTAATTTCCAGTAAGCTGGAAATCGTTTTATTAATGCACCATCCTAAGAGGTGCATAACTTTTGGGAGCCAAAACACGAAATTTTTGCACTTTTTTCAGTTATTTGCTTGCAGCTGGAAAACGGTGCGTCGGGCGGAAAATGTCACTCCATTCAATAATGAAGAGGGTTAAATTCAAATTCGGTTTAAATTAAATTAAAACTTCAAAATCAAACAACAAATTTTCTCATTTCGGTGCAAACTCACATTTTGCGACTTTCCAAAATCACATATCTATGAAACAGATACTTCTCAATTTTAAAATGCAGTCATTTTGAAATGCTAAATTCGGCATCAATTCAAAATTGGTTTTGTTCTGTCATTCTAAGTTGCACATTTCCCGTAATTATGAGGTCTGTGGCCTACAGTAAATGCATTGAGACAGTGAAGAACATTTCAGAAAGTCCTTTCTGCTCAAGCTTTGATAATTTCTTATAGAATAATTGTTCCATAATACTCATGAGCGCTGGTTGGTTGGAGGATTGGCAGCAGGCGTTGTAAGAAATTTGGAGTTCCTACATCATTCAGCATATTCAATATTGCCTGATTCTCGTCGTCAGTAATGGCCATTCATAATACACTGCTTGTCAGTGCCAGGTGAACGAAAATATGACCCCTGACAGCTCTTGAATATACGTGCCTCGCCAGCATCTATGTATGTAGACTGAATTAAGTAAATGGTGCTAAGAACATCCTGCTACCGTCTATTACGTATCGAATAGCACCCATAAAACACATCAGCAGGTAGAAACCACCTAGGCGCACGATCACTGATGATAATGGAGATTCAGAATTGCAGGAAACCACTATCTATCTGGCTTTTTTATAATACTGAGGCTGGTCAAGCGCCACAATGCATCATTTTTGTTTATCACCTCTCCGTTTAACTGAGGCTGGGAACCGAGTATATAGTGTCAGAGTTTCCTGGAGGTGGATTGAGGAAGAGCTGAAGGGCTGAAAGGCTGGTCAGAGGTCCATGAATCCGTTCCACCCTGGGACGTCCAGGCGCTCTCTTTGTATGCCATACAACCACATGATTTCGCTGGCTGATTCTTTAACCGCATCGATTGGGTTTCGTCCGTGGACATCGTAGAAGATACAAATTGACTTGAGGCCATGCTTCAGCGATGTTGTCACAAATATTGCCGGTTTTTAAATTAACACAATGAATTTATAATTTATTATGTAAAAACCTGTTATTAAATAAGTTTTTCCAAACCCTTATAGTACCTCTCAAGTTTTCATTTTTTTCTTGTTATTTTAATTATAGACATTTAATTCTTATTAAAATATATGTTTATCTAAATTTTACAATCCTGTATAATAACTATCATAACTTACCATCCGACAACATCGCAAAATTCAAACCATGTCAAACCCCTTCCACTCAGAACTATATATTGTATCAAGCAGCAACATACGTTTTTTATACAAACATCGCCTTCAAAAATTCGTAATATTTTTATTTTAATCATGTTTAATTTTTGCACAGTCTCTCAGTCAACTAAAATATCAAAAAATGTATATATTCAACTTTTTTCACTAAGAGACTTTTTATATCACGTGCCTTCTACGTTAACATCAACCACATTGATTTATTTATTGGGGATAAGGTATTTTTTTTGCATTCCAAAAACCAATTTTTTTCTATTATTAAAAACGTATACATCAACTTTTGGTAATTATCTTAGATACCTGACTACCAAAAATCTTTGATAATTAAAACAATTTCCTAACCCAAAACATCCTTTTTGGCATTTCGAAGCCGAAAAATCTCTGAGTCACCGGAGCCATTGTTTTGCGTACATCTCTTTATTATGCCAAAAATAACGTTATATCAAATTAATAACAGGTTATGGACCCAGAATCGCAATAACGATTAATAGTGAATATTAGACTACAGAAGATACCCTCGAGTGTATTGTGGACGATCCCGTTGGAAACGAAGCTAATCGGTGTAGTTGGACCCAGTATATGGCGAGGGTAAATGGACAAAATTTATAGTTGGAAGTAAAAGAAAGATGAAATCGACGAGATCGCCAGCATTTGCAAAATTTACTGGCGAGCATTGGACGACGCGACGTGGGATTTTCAAATTCAAACTTTTTGGTTTCATTATTTTCCTTTTAGAATAAACAATACCGATATTTGAGGACAATCAATCAGCAACTAAAGTTGCAACTAATCCCAAAAATAGGATTCAAACATCTAGATTTTTCGTATTTTTTCTGTTATAAGAATTAAATAATACATGTAAAGACCGAGGATCACTTAGCTGATATGTTTGTCATGCCACTTCCTAAAGTTAAGTTAATAATATCACTTGAGCCACAGTCATAATCATATCCTTTAGCTGATAGACTCATCCATCATCAGTTACTGATGCAATGAGGTGTCACGGGCTGGTAGTTTAAAAAAGACCACTACAACGTACAACTTCATAAAAATATATGCTGACAATAATTATCATCCACTCAATTTATTTGCTGGCATTGTCGCCTCCGTAATTACTGTTTTTTTATATCTCAATCGATAGTTAAACCTTCTCGCGTGGAGTCGGGCGCCGAATAATTGATTATATGGTGCACATTTGTATGTACAACCTGCGACGTGGTTATAATAGAACATTAATGCCGCGCGAAGAGACAACTGCCGGTGACACATAAAGTTATGGATTATGGTCTGTATAATACATATATCTATAAACACTACCATGCCTGTGTGACATAAAATTAGAGACACATTATTCTGTTTGTAGCTTTAAAACACTCATTACTTTGATCATATATCCATTACTATATTTTCAATTCACTAGCATTCAGACTACTGACTATGTAATTAAATAACGAACTAATTCATTAAAGGCATTTGATTGTTCCAAATGTTCAAAACTGTACCTTTTTTGGGAACGAAGTAAATTTGTCCATTTTTCAGTATTTTAACTGTACCCAACTCAAAAACTATGCATTTTCAGTCACAGTCATACATATAACACATTTTTTTGTAAAGAATCAAATTTCCTATCGAAATGGCATATTATAAAGTCAATAAAAATTTTTCCCCAACAAATAAAGCAAAAAAAAACTATTTATTTTTTTTTGTTTTTTTTATGTTTGGAAATAACTTGTTTCTGAGTGGATTTAGGTAGAGGTATTGGATCACAAAAATAAATCTGGTGTAATATTCGTCAAAATGGTGACCGACAAAAGTATTTTTGATTAAAATTAGCTGACAAAGAGTCGAAAAAGTATGTTTCGTTAGCATTCGAAGCTATTTTACGAAGTAAATATCCACCACGACTATATAATAAATGTTGCCCGAACGGGGAAACACCCGAACCTTCATAGACGTCGTTCAGTCCGGAAATGGCTTCAGTCAGGAATTGTTTCAAAAATCACTTAAACTTAGTATGTCCAATCGCGAATCAAAGATATCTAGGAAGCCGTGAGTGGTCGTAAGATTTTCAAGTCGGAAAAGTTAATTTCAAAAATTGTAACCCGGAAAGTATTACAACTCGGAAAGTAAGCTTCGGCTCATAAGTTTTTATAATATTGTTATCAATTACTACGCCAAATTTCAGGGGGTCGTGGGGAGCCCGGAAGTTTAAAAAAATATATAACTCGGGGAGTAAGCCTCGGCCCATTAATTAGCTTTCAGGGAGTGTTTATAATATTGTTATAATAATGTTTATATAATTGTTATCAATAACTTTCTGAGTTACAATTGTTTCAAATTCCTTTCCGTCTCCCTACGACCGACAGCCTGAATTCCTTTGCAAGTCGATAAAATTTGCATGTTAGTGGGATCAAATAACATTAAAAAATAGACATTGACGTAAGACATTTTGTTTTCTTGAAACCGCGTGTTATTAGTGTTAACTTCAGATTGGCATTCAATATGTCAATCTCTGTTGGTAGCTTCAATAAATGTATAAACCATATAATGGACCATCAGCGTAACTGGCTATAAATCGCAGTGAAGACGTGATTATTCCCGAAACGCGGGCAGATTTATACCGTGGCTGTTTCGTAATATCAAATCATTTCAGGTAATTGAGGCAATTTGGGTGAGGTCAATTCGGCTGAAGTGGATGCGCTCCGGAGCATAAAATTTTAAATATTATGTGGGGGCCTTAGCGTTTAGGTTTTTCCATTTTCTCCCGCCAAGGTTTATCTTTCATTTGTATTGTATTAAATTACGCCCGCATAAATTATGGAAAGGTATGAATTATATTCTTTCTGTCGCATGTAATTTCGCGCAACGGCATTATTTCAGCGATAGGTTGCCATAAATTAGATGCCACCCCTACAGGGCGCTTTATTATGGGCCATAATGCAGGGATATATAGCGTACTCCATAGCGGCGCAATGGAAACACGGTTTAATGACCCGTTTTTATTTCTTATTATATATCCAAGTTGTGGACTAGTCAACGAATACAAAAATGGGTTTCACCTTCAATACATATAGACACTAATAGGTTTGAAACTTCACATTCCTATTTATATGTGCCTAGTGATTAATAATTCGAAAGTCCTTATAAATCAGTGACTTTTTGTCACTTTTTTGTTTTTGTTTTTGTTAACACGTTGACGGACATCCGCGGCATATGCCATCATAGGGCAGCGGGCGATTGCAGAGTTATGCACAAAAAATATGGGTGTCACTTCAAAAAGACGCATTGATATCTTGGTTAACTTTTAAGATAGAAAAGTCAATTGTTCATAAGAACTTCTTAGAAATGGCAATTTTTTATCGTGTAAAAAAAAAGCGACGTCATATGACGTCATGTCCCATCAAAACTAAATTGTGTTTTTCAGATCACTGACGTCAAATGCCGCCTGCATATTTTCTAATATAAAATAGCTATTTTATAGGGATATAGTTTATTATTACTGACCATAAACTGCAAAGATATAATTCTACTAATAATAATAGCATAAGATTAGAAAAAAAGACTAATTATTAGGTATGCCATGTGTCGAAATACGTCGCAACACATAATGGAGGATTACCAATACACTTCTGCACTGCCATGATGTTTCTTTTCTTTTTTTCTCGATAGAACATTGTCTACATCTTTTATAATATATGCCTTTTCTTTTCGAACTGTCTAGAATAGGAATAGCTTCCGAAATTTTCAGTCATTGCCGCCTGGCCTAGTTGCTTTTTCTCTGGTTTTTACTGGCACCTCTGCTACGAATTATCTACAATATTTTTTTCCTGCTACTCCTACTAATTTTCCTCTTGAAAATATAAAATTGTCTGTTCTTTGTCTGAATTATATTTATAAATACGGAAAGATCCACTCAAAATATTGATGAAGTTTGCTTATCAATAACTTTGTTAATTTAATTCCGATTTGATTAATTTTTTTTCATCTAGTAGCTAAATTTATAAAGAAACTCACATAGGAAATTGAAAAAAACTAGGCAAATGTCCATATTATACAGGGTGACACAAAAAGTGCCTTTTACCTCTAACTTTAAAACAATATATGGTGTGGCCAACCTATTACACCTTATCATTTCTACATCTATCAAGCTACATCTATTCTTTACATTTTCTTTTTTTATTTGTTACAATAACTTTATTTTTGTTAAAGATACAAGGGTTTTAGAAAAACATTACATTTTACATTTATTTCTATAACAATATATTTCGAGGAGGCCAGTTCATTACTGGGATATCAACCTCGGCTAAATACTCATTTACGATTCGTGCAACATGCGGTCGGGCATTATCATGCATCAACATAAAATCGTCTCCGATGAATGGCGCAAAAGGAACAACATATGGTTCTAAAACGTCTCTTACATACATATCTGCTGTCATAGCTCCCCTATTCACTATGACTAAGTCCGTCCGGGCTCCATAACTCCTCTAAGCGAAAAATAGTTTTGGAAGAAACGTTCACCAGTTCTACGGTAAATTCTCTCACGTCCATACGGTGATCTGAGACAAAACCTTGACTCGTCAGTGATTAGGATATTGCTCCATTCTTCATTACCCCAATTTTCGTGTTCCCTAGCATATCTAAGGAGTTCAACCCGATGGTTTCGTAATAATTCTGGACCCGTTGCAGGTCTTCTTGCTCGCGGTCCAATATCAAAAAGCCGCCTTCTTATTTTTCTATCGCTTACTTGAACTTGCCTCACCTCCTGTAATTAGTTTTTCATTGGCATAGAAGAGAGAAGAATTACTCCATTTTTCTGTCCGCAAAACATTTAGCGTTATAAAGCGCTAGTAGATTTTTTTCGACCACAATTATTTCTTCTTTGAATACACCAAACTCACGAAACCGTTTTACAGCTCTTTGAACTCTGCATCTTGAAATTCCCAACGCTCTGGCCACATAATATTGTGAACTATCATCCTGCACCAAAGCAACGGCTCTCGCAGGGTCGGTTGCAGAAAGATGCATATTTTTTAAACTAATCGTATTTTTTAAACTAATCATAAACGAGCACAAATGTGACAAATTGTAAACGAACAGTTGTCAGTTTAGTTCTGACAGAAACAATTGTCTGTCATAGCCAGCTGTGCAATAAATTATTCCTTGTTCAACTTTGTTATTACCATAGAAATAAATGTAAAATGTAACGTTTTTCTAAAACCCTTGTATCTTTAACAAAAAAAGAGATATTGTAACAAATAAAAAAAGAAAATGTAAGGAATAGATGTAGCTTGATAACAAAATAAGAAATTATAAGGTGTAACGAGTTAGCCACCCAATATATTGTTTTGAGTTAGAGTAAAAAGGCACTTTTTGTGTCAATTTGTATAATATGGACATTTGCGTAGTTTTTTTATTTAAATCCTCTGGGAGATTCTTTATTAATTTAGGTACTAGATGAAAAAAAAAGTCCTATCGGACTTAAATTAACACAGTTATTGATAAGCAAACTTGATGATATCAAAAATTGTTAATTTACAAAGATTTATTTAATTTTATCACAAATATCTGTTACATATGATTTTAAATACTTAAATTACATCCTAGTCTGTCCTGAGATGACTTATACTCAAACATATTAAAAAATTGACAATCATACATATACCTACATTATCTTAAATAAAATAAAATTTCAGGCAATGTTTATATCACAAAATTTTATGATTATTAAATAAATTAATATTAAATGCTATTAAATGTCATCAAATTAAGAAATTTATATAAAATGGCACAAATTTTTGAAAACTGAAAAAAAATGTAAGATGAAATGAACGATCTACCAAGTTCGCTAACTACGAAAAACAAATCCTAAGTTAGTTGTTATTATATCATCAAGAAACACGCACTTTTCACAATTCAAGTGTAAACAATTTACAAATCTCCATTGTATTCGATATGAAAGGTGTAAATCCAGCCAAGGAGGCTTCTGTAGTTATTTCTACGATTTCTAGTGATTATAAATTAAAAATCTGTGCACTTTTAAATAAAATTGTGATGCAGAAGTGATATATATTGTTTTCACCAGTCAAGTGGATAAACATAAGTAATTAGCAACAAATTAAGCTATTCATATTCAAATTAAATGAGATATAGCAGTAGTCAGACGTTAGAAATAAAATCCAAGCTTTTTGAAAATACCAGCGGTAACGACACAAGCACAGCGTGGAGAATTTAAACAGAATCAGTGCTTCACATGCAAATTCCTTGAGATGTGTAGGATGCATGAAGATATATACTTTTCTGCTGAAGCAGGGATCTACAGATAGATATACGGGACACCAGAAAACTTGGATCGTATAATTCTCGAAATAAAATAATATTATGGGCTTCAGACTCCTATGATGAATATAATATTGCTGACTTGTTGATTATTAGTTATCTATGGCTGGAATAAATAATATATACATTTATGGTTGGAAATCTGACTTTTAGAATGCCATCCCTTCGCAATTGAATGCCAGCCGCGATTGAAATTCT
>CAXKVY010010412.1:0-25551 GCA_964058915.1 Tetropium fuscum
TATGGGAGTGTATTATTCTTAAGGCTTAAACCGCAATAAGTTTTAATACCTAGCGGGTGGGCCAAAATTTGTTGAACTTTTTACGTTTGCCCTAAACTTTGCTGCCCCCTACATATCTGTAACCATTCACTTTACGATAATTATGTATATGAGCGTTTCTATTATTATTATTAACCAATTTTATGTGTCGTTGCTTACAGAACGGAATGGACTATGGACAGAAAATTTCGAAATGGATGATATTTTAAAATTCATTATTGCAGCCGCGTTTGAAAATAGCCCTTACTGTTTTAAAATGCGTTCTTTTGAAGAAAAAATGCTTCAGCAGTGACTTATCCAATACATAAAAACAATAAAATGGGCTTTTCCTACATTTTAAGACCTCGATGAAAACAATCGGTCCATACATATACTATACTATACGTAATCATATAAAGCGCCGTCCGGTCATTTTTAAGCTCTAGTACTTAAATTGCACTTTTTTCTTTGGCCAAGAACTTTTTTGTTTATTGGCCGATTTTTTGAGGTTCAAGATGGCAGCCGCGGTTGAAAATAATTGGCTATTTTGGGCCAGTTTGGAGTTTGGGCTAATTCTCTTTGAAGCAAAAATGTCGAAATGACTGTCCATAGTCCGTTACGTTATGTAAGCAAGCTGTTTAAAATCGGTTAAAAAACAAAAAAGTTAAGGGCAAACGTAAAAAGTGCAACATTTTTTGGCCCACCCGGTATATATCTGGTGCCGGTTCATCAGTTTACTCATTACATAATGTTGATATGCTATAGATTTATTAATTATCATGCAAGTTCTATGCCTGAAGGAATTCAAAAAAACCTAAATTATGTTCTTATTATACCCGTAGCAAAGCTGAATAGAGGCAGTCATACCATACTTAAGGCCGTAGTCCTAATAAAGCACATGGTACATATAACACACGTAATGTATTAACGTTGCGAATGCCTATCCTACAGATTCCCCCGCTGCATGATTACCACGGATAAATTATTATGCATTACCTATATATTGACATACCGACGATATTAATGTGCAATAATTCAGATTCCACGGCGGAAGTGCAGCAGACCAGCGCGGATAGAGTAAAAAAAAATTAACCAGTCATGTGTGAAGAATAAAATTTTAGTACATTACATACCAAGCTCATATAGGAAGTGTATTTAGTCGGTAGGTTACCTTTTATTAATGTTTTAGTTGTTGTATGCGTCTAACTTTCCTATAACCTTAGGGGTTATAAAAAACAGCACTTGAATTAAGTGCTTGCTGAAATATACATGTCAGTAAGTGCAAGTGATATAATCTTTGATTTTATTGCTTATAGTTATTGGTTGTTAACCTGCTGATGATTAATGTGATTATAGTATGAGTAAGAAATTTTATTATTTGATCTGTAAGTCCGTATCTGCTACAACTTCTTCCACGTACCCAAATCGATTAATTCTTCCGTTGATTTTGTTCAGTAATAGACCAGGCGGTTACCTCTATCTGATTTGAAATGCCTATATTTGGGTAAATCGCATATGAACGCGAATTTTTGCTTTAATGGTTTGGAAATATTAGAAATGATAATTTCACAATGCGTCAGTGCAAAAACATGGGGTTATTTTTTTATTAAACTAATAGTGAAAAAATCTCAAAAAATTGCCAATTGTTTTTCCTCTTCGTTTGTATAACTCGGAAGCTTTTCGTTTTAGAAAAAAATCGAAAAGGAAACTTTTAGAATTAAATTTTACACATAATAGAGCTGGTTGCAAACAAAATTATTATTATTGCAAATATAACAAAAACCACTAAAAAAGGGGGAAAAAACGAGTTTTTTACCGATTTTTTTAATGTAGGAACTTCATATTTAGCATAAGTATGACTTTTAATTGTGGTAAACCAGCACACCAAATTTCATCATAATCGGTTTTTTCAAAAGATAAATGTAATAGTAAGATATTAAATATAATTTCACAGCTAAATTAAATTTTCATAATTTAAAATATTGTTTTTTATCAAATTATATGAATTTTTATTTGTATGCCTAAAAAATCTAAACTCTCGGCTCTCCTAATTAACAGATTGCAATTTTTCAAAATGCATTTGAAAGTTTGAGTGTTCTATTATGTATTATGTATTATGAGTGTTCTAACAATATCGCAATTTTCGAAAACATATTTAACAAATGTATAAGATGGTGTAAAAAAGTTTCAGCAGATATGAAAATTCATTAAATTTTGAAAATATGTTGAATTGTTTTGATATGTTCGTTAAATTTCACACCATTTTCTAGAAACCTGACTTGTTATTTCAAAAACCACAGGGCTATACAATATTGTTCTGGTTTTTTACGCTCACCCTATACTTGATGTTAAACCACTCATAATTTAACACTGCTTTGGGTTATTATATTATAAAATGTGTGTATTTACAAACGAATGTATCCGAATACTGGACATTGAAAAATCGACATTAGTTATTTTTAATTTATGTGATTAATCACTTTCAATTTCGCAATGGTAACTTTATGAATAAACAATTAAAATTTCTTCGCGTTTAATTAATTTAAACATGTTTATATTTTGTACCGTGTAATTGAAAGAAGCCGGATATTGCGATAGCTTCTAATTTATATATTGTTTAGAGCCTGGTTTAGAAATATTGTATCATATTCATAGTTCGCATAGTTTGCCGTTAACAACTATACCTATTAGATAAAGGTCACTGTTTTGTGTAGAGTATTATTATATGATACATGATGTTATAAAATAATATATATATATATATATATATATATATATATATATATATATATATATATATATATATATATATATATATATATATATATATATATATTGTTATTTCCCATTAAAATAATCAGTTACATAAAACTATGTTAGTTATACTTTATAATTTAATGAAAAATATGTTGAGATATGTACTATAGTGTACTGTTTATTATTATGTCAATAATTAAGATATTACTATCTATGTAATTTTCAACTATTCTAACGAAACTTCTATCAATTATTTAGCAAATAATAAAGGCCGTAATTAATTAGGTATAGCGAGTGATAATAATAAATGTGCTATCAGAGGAACGCTCTAATATCGGAAATACAACAATTGAAGTTGATCACATATACCTACCTACAATATACTTATCGAATTCAATAAATTATTCTACGTTTTTTATTGTCTTTTATTGCCTAATTGTCCGTTAAGTATATGCCTATATGTGCTTTTATAATGTAAATTTCAATTAATTCTTATCAATGACTCCACGCGGTTGATTAATATTTTAATAGCATATAGATTATTATATTATGCAGCTTGGTAATATTTTGCTTTATTTTTAACCCAAATATGCCGTGGCGCCAAATATTATATCAATGTTATGGGAATCGCAAAAATATTTATTCATTAGTAGTATTTATGTCACAGATAATACTCGTTATTTGTGCCAAATATCAACAAAAAACATCTTTAAATTTAATTACTTACATAATTAGACACAGATAGATACAAACATTTCTCACCAATTCATTAAATTTTTCAAATATACCGAGTGGTTCAACGAAAAGTATGCACCTAGGTTTACGTATTTTCGTGAAATAAAAAGCAAAAATGCTCCGATACGTGGATTTTGTTTGTGAGGGAAACACATTTTAAGAATATTTTTCAACCCGCCCCTTCAACTACCTTCAGCTACCGGGGGATTGAAAATTTCAAATGAGAAGTGGGGTCGAGTGATATATCATTTTAAAGGCCACAACATTGTCTTTGTGGCTCCCTATTTGTTGGATTTTACTTGAATAGTTAATGCGAAAATGAATTTAGAAACCACCACCTTATATATAGTTTTGGTATTCATGAAGAAGATACGTAACACCAAACACAATACAGCATCATACAGTTAAATCGTATCAAGACTACATCGAGTTTCACGATACTGAAGGGACTTGCATTACATGAGACACCATCATTTTATTGTTCGCCTTCACTGATTCGGCATTTTATTGGCAAATTTTATGGGGTATTCGTTTCGATTAATAATGAAAAATCAATTGAAATTTTACTTCCTTCAAGTTTCATGCAGTTCAAGTTGCATGCACCTATATACTGAGAGCCAAAAAGTTGTAACATTACATAGAAAGATTAGATATTCAGCGAGACTAATTGGTTACTTGGGAAAATATTATTGATATAAAAGAAAATTAAATACATTTATGAATAATGTCATAAAAATCATAACAACATATTTTTTATGCTTTAAAATGATTGTGATTGCACTTTAAAGTCTTGAAACCCTTGGAATAAATAAACACATTTTGGAAAAAAATATTTTGTTACTTTCATGTGAAATACTTACTGTGAAATATTATTAATTTTATATAATTTATTAAGTATCATTCTATTGTTTCAGGTATGTACGAGTACGCTGATATTTTATGCATATAATCGTAGTTCCTCCTCTCGAATATATGATAATTTCGGTGAGTAAAAAATGCAACCATTATTTATATATGCATTCATTTATTCCCATATAGTTCCCAGTACACCGTCCTTTTTTGAAACTTATTACAGCAGTGGTAAAAATTGCCGGAATACAAAAATTTTTGTATCCGCAAAAAAAAAGAGTGCGCGATTGTCGAGTCCGACACCTGCAACTGAAACCTCCCTAAGGTAGAGGCCGGGAAAATCAAAAATATGACTACAATGAAGTCACAAGACCGGTCTGGTGCTTTTACACTATTTTACATCAAGTCATCTATGAAGTTACGGTACTTCATCCCGGGATTCTAAAAATCATTACCTACGTATTTTTCGATATGGTAGGGATAGGATAGAGATATACAGAATGTGTAAGATAGATAGAGTATGTAAGATCGGACGTGAATCAACGAATCCCGCATACAACAGAGTAGTTAGTTAAGGCGTCGTCCGCTGCTTGTAGTGGTTGTTGATATTACTCGTAAAACGTTGTACGTTTTTCGCAGTTTTTCCTGAAATGTAATTCTTATGACTCCTAAATGTTTAGTTAATGGTGATAATTCGTAAAATAGACATCGGAAGGTGGCGTGTTTTTGTTGTTTGTTGTGCACGACTTGTCCTCTGTCACATGGCCAATGCCGTTACCTAGTGGAAGTTTTTCTGTGTAAATTTTAAATGTTCTGTGTAAATTTTAAAAGTATGTTTCTTGTGTTATAAAAAACGTGTTAGTTAAAAATACAAAACATTCTACAAAACTACACTACAAAACATTCAGTAGTCTGTATTTTAGGTATTTTTCAGAGTCGTGTATTATAAAAATAGATATAATGACTAGGGACGGTGGCTATATCTTGGAGGTTCCTAGCGAGTAAGCAAAACTTACAAAAAATGCTATTCCTTCAATATTTCCGAATCCTATATCCTATATGACAAAACAGTCCTATATGACAAAAAAATCAACTGTTAAGCGAACACACCCAGACGAAAGGCGACATGAGTTAGCAAATCAGGGCGAGACTATTTTTCAGGAATGGGTTTGCAGTAATAACGTATTAAATTTCGATAATTTTTTACTTAAATTTAAAGAGAAAAATTTGTTCCATTTCCTTCCAGATTTCCTTTTTAAAATTTCAGAGAATTTTATTAGTTTTTTATAGTTGATTGCGATTCAAATGCGTGTCCTACAATTGTTTTAGGATTAAAAACATTTAGAGATTTGAAAGTTGATTTTTTTTGTAACAATAAAATTATCTCTTCAAAATTTTTATGGATATTAGGAACGACGGCGACGATTAGGAATTAGGACGATTTAATTTGCGCAAAATAGTCACAGTTTGATTGTTTATTAAGCCATATAAATTAAAATGACATCAGTAAACTTGTGGACAAAATTGAAGGCGTAAAAGTATCATGCAAATATTTACCAAAATCAATAAATAGCCTGTTAGACGGTTAGAAATTGTTTACTATATATTACTACAAATTCAGATTTTTTCATACAATTTACCAACTCTTCTGAAAACGACTATTGATGTTATCGAATACCTTAAAAATTCAACAATAAGAGGTGCTTTAAAACAACCATTGGAATTATTCTTTGAAGTTTCTATTCAAGCCTTTCAAATATTTAATGAGCTTATTTCAGATCAATACGAAAGCGAGTTTTTAAAAAGAGGTGAACATAGGATCATTTTGCGGCAGTTAATCACTTTAGAATTAGAAAAGTATGTAGCAGAAATGAAGGAAAAATGTGTTTTATGGAACAAAACACTAAAATTAATATTAACCAAAACTAGCCATATTCTCTCCAAATTATTTTATCATAAGTAACAGTTTGTTTTGAAATATATGCTGTTTTACTCATAAAAACCTCTGTATATTGTGTATTAAGTTATGCCCTGCCGTGACAAGACCAGTAGCGTGATGTCACAAATTCTTATCCCTGGCCTGTCTTACGGAGGTCTTGCTGCAACATATCACTGCTGCAGGTGTCGGACTCGACAATCGCGCCCTTTTTTTGGGATAACAACATTTCCCTTTTATATGACGTATATATAAAATTGACTTTTTTGATATCCTGTTTAAATCTGCCTCCTTTAAATATATTTTATTGCAAATAGCGGTTAACTACAGGAAGTCCTTATTTGGCCAGATATTTCAGATGATATGAAGGTCTTAATTTTACAAAGTGCATAATACCATTAAATATCATTTTATAATGTAAATAACTTTCAAATTATTTCCAATGGAATTTCTATAGATATTTTAAGAAGCACATATTACCTAGAATGGTTCAAAATTCTTACAGTAGTGCAGTGTCGCAAATATTTCAGACCAGAGTAATTTCTCCCTGTGTGTAGTTATATTTATTTTTCGAAACTTCTGTGAAGTTTTAATTTTAATAATAACACATTGAAGGATCAAAACAAACGTGACGAAATTACATATTTTTATATTTCAAAATTATTATATTACCTATCTATACAAATAATTAAAATTGAAGTGTCTGTTTGTAACGTCAAAATAACAGCTTCTTACTAAATGCATATGAAAGTATATACGGTATAACATAATATACCAAAATATAAATAAAAAAAAAAACAATTTTTAAAATTTTTGCCTGTCTCCCTGTTCCGGCTAATCTCCGAAATGGCTTGACCGATTTTGACACTAGCAGATAGTTGATGTTATAAGGAGTAACTTAGGCTACTTTTATTTTAAAAAAAATTAGGGTGCGCGCAAAAAATTAAAATCCATGAAAATATTCACAAAATCCGATTCAAATAGGGAAGTATAATACATCCATCATAATCCCATATAAACACTAATACATAATTAATTATTAACGTAAATCTCCCGAGTATTTTTACTTGCTTCGAGTAATAATAAAATAATATAAAGTAGGAGTGTTCAGTGCCCCGCGCGCCCCACGCCGCACGGAAAGGTGTCTCTCTCCCCCCACGACTTAGTATCACAAAGGCTGCCTCTAGCGCGGGCTCAGGGCTCAAAACGAGCGAGCGGGCTCTTTCGGATGGTTGTATCTACGCGCGCCTTAAGAACTGTTTTCTAGCAATGGGATCATACTTTTTGTTTGCTTAGGTATCTTTTATATTCTCCATTCTCTTTAATTCAAATTGCTTCGTCACATTTTCGCTATTTTCTAGCAGTCAGACCTTTAGGTCATAACTAAGGATCAATGTTAAACGTCGTTTGGTTTTTTTCCTTAAAATTTGTTCGTATTAAGTAGTTAAGTTTAGAACTTTAATTTGGAATATATACATAAGTAAATAATTAGGAATAAATCTTTAACAGAAAAAAATGTTAAATTCGGGCGCGGACGAAGTCGCGGGTAAAAGCTAGTTTTAAATAAACTTCATTATTGTTGCCTCGAATTTTTTAAATTATTTGGACAAGAGCAATTAAAATGAAAACCTATTGGACTCTTCTAGCGCTTTACTTAGAAACACAAAACACTTATCATACATACACTAATTCATTCGAGGGTCTGTCCAGTACAATCAATAGTATGGCGAAAAATCATAAATCCTTATAAAACAAGGGTAGCACCCCACATGTACCTTTCCTGTTTCCGTTTCCCTTTCTTATTAAATATTTTATTATTATACTACTCATTCCAATATATAATTACGCCGATGACGATCCCCTCGTGTTCATGCATGTTACAACTGCATTGTACAAAAATAATTGTCACTGAATAAGTTGGAAAGCTCATGACGTCATTAAACTGTGTCTGTGGAGGTACCCTAAAAATGTGAAAATTATTATTTTTACAATCATTACCATGTATCTCGACAGGCACGCAATAGTGCAACCCGGAAATATTCGAGAAACCACCTTGTAAAATATGTGGTAAAATATACAGGGGGTTTCTAAATTGATATGACAGGTATTAAGAGATGAATTTTCAGCAAAAATTAAGGATTCTTTTTTCTCTCAACCCCTTACCCTCGCAAGTTATTACAGCCCGCTAACGTAAAAAATGTGGAAATGATCATTGTTACAATCATTACACGGGGCGGTATCTCGTCAGGCAAGCAATATTGCAACGCGGAAATACACTAGAAACCACGTTGTGAGTATATGGCAAATATATAGGGTGTTTATAAATTGATGCGATATAATTTTCAGCAAAAATTAAGGTGGGGGTCTTTCTTTCAAAAGCAGCCCTCTAAAGTTGGAGTGGAAAATGTTTTTGTCTATTTTCTCCACTATGAAGAAAATTAGACAAATTAGAATTATATTTGGCGAACAAGTTACACT
Organism: Tetropium fuscum; assembly: GCA_964058915.1. NCBI lineage: Eukaryota > Metazoa > Arthropoda > Insecta > Coleoptera > Cerambycidae > Tetropium > Tetropium fuscum. The sequence goes on from CAXKVY010010412.1 coordinate 8,774, forward strand.
AATGGAATGACATAAGTGTATTACAGGTTTATTAACCCGGAGGTATTGTTGCAGTGTTAAAAAACCAACCCCTATAACATTTTTCATCGAAACTTTTTAACGCGTCGACCTTTCTTTATTTAAAAATTCATTCTAAAATAAATTCTCTGGAAAGGCTATCATTCGGCGAAACAGTCAACTCGGTGAAACAGTCAAAAAATAGTCATTATTATTCATAAATAGTCATTCTCTAATCTCTAGAGACTTACAATACAAGCACAGATAGTTTACCATTTTAACAATTATTTTATTATTACATATATGATTTTGACTTTAAACCATACATTTAAAAAAGTTTACTTAAATATTTTACATTCTTAGAAAAATAAAACAAATCACAAAATTCAGAAAACTAAAAAATCAGAGAAAGCATAAATTATATAAATTATTATTAATATATTGATATCACGTATGGCGTATTATTGATATCATGTATTTTGTTACTCCTGTTTACAATAATAAGAGTTTTTTTGTAACTGCGTGTGTTAATAACAATATAAAGACAAAAGGAACGCTTAATGTATACACGAGACCTATATAAATATTGGTTACAAAGAAACTAGTTTTCACGTAAAGTGGAAAATTACAATTACGCATAAGTAGTGAAAATTCGTGACGGTTTCTTTATGAATTAAAATAGTTAAAAATGTTGGCACAATAACTTCTTGGCAAAAATGTTTACTATTTAGTTCAAAATTACTAATAATCTAAAAATATGATAAAGGGAATCGATCGTCACACATACATGAATGTACTATTGTGTGAAGAACTTGGCATTAGTTAACAGTTTTCTAGAAAATTATAATTATGTATAAAGTAACTCCAAAATATCAGTTTATTTTAAAAATTATCTATTTTTGTATTCTTAAATAATTATTTATTTTACGTTTGGTATGATTACGTATAGCTACCTCCGTTACCAATGGATCAATTTTATCTCATCAAGGTCTTAAAAAGTAGAGAAATCCATTCCTTCCAATTTCCTTCAGAAAAAAAACCTTAACCGAAGAAAGGCTATTTTCAATCGCGACCGCCATCTTATAGGCTTTATTCAAATTTGTCATCGATGCAGCTGCAAGCTGCCTTACAGCCTTCATGTAAAATATTGGTTTTCGTTTATAAATATGTAAACGAAAACCAATATTTTCCAGTCTTTTTAAAAGTTGCTCAACTTCACGCGACTATTTCTTTCAAAATGCGCGTCTCACAAAAAAGGTGTATAAGACATTTTTTGTTGAGCATCAGCTAATCGCTAATCAGTAGTAATAAAAATGGCGTGTGGTTTTTAAAACTCATTTTTTAATGTAATTAAACAATTGCGCAATTAAATAGATATTAATACGAACCATTTCATGTTTCCTTAATGGTATCATGAATATAAAAAAACAATCGCCAGCACGAAATATGTTATGACTTGGTGTGTACATTAGCCCCTTAGCAATTACTGCAAACACAATTATATGGATCATTATTTCAAATAAACAAATATTATCGTAATTATTATCTCTGTAAATTAACAAGTATTTCACAGGCGTACATTTATGTTTTAGTGCCGGAGTATTTGGAGCTTATTTCATGTGTTTGATGCCTTGAATTCAAATATGGCATTAGTTTTTGCCTAGGGGCTCAATCTCTTAAGATATAACATTTTGCAATATACGTTATGACACTCGGAGTAGTTTCCACAAACACCAAAACACTTTCACTTCGCTCGACGCGAGTTTCGCCAACCAAGTTGGCCTCATCCGGAGACGATTAAAACAGTTTTAATCGTCTCCGGATGAGGCCAACTTGGTTGGCGAAACGCGCGTCGAGCGAAGTGAAAGTGTTTTGCTGTTTGTGGAAACTACTCCGAGTGTTATAATTACATCAAATGTTCCAGCCCTATCTAGTATATACGTTATGGATCAAATAAAAAACTAAACTAAATTTTTATTATTATATTATACAAATATTATACCGAGACCTCTTAAGGAGTTGGAGGGCCAGTAGCCCTATCTCCTCTAAAACCATTGCAAAACGAAGATCTAACTATGAAATTTCATTAATTTTCTGTTTGATCTATCCTTATTTTGACTGTCAACTTCATTGTTGATTATTTTTGGATAATTATTAAGGAATATATTGGAAAGAATATGACTAGTTTTGGTTAATATTGATTTTAGTGTTTTGTTACATAAAGCACATGTTTCATTCATTTGTGCTACATACTTTTCTAATTTTAAAATTATCAACTCCCGCAAAATGATCCTATGTTTACCTCTCTTTAAAAACTCGCTTTCGTATTTATCTGAATTAAGCTCATTAAATATTTTATAGGCTTGAATAGATAGAAACTTCAAAGAATAATTCCGATGGTTGTTTTAATTAAACAAGACGTGCTTGTTAAATTTTTAAGGTATTCGTTAACCTCAACAGAGTCGATTTCAGAAGAGTTGGTAAATTGTATGAAAAAATCGGAATTCATAGTAATGTACATTAAACAATTTCTAATCACCTAACAGGCTGTTTTTTAATTTTTGTAAATCTTTTAATGCTATTTTTACGCCCTCAATTTTGTCCACAACTTTACTGATGTCACTTGAATTTATATGGCTTAATAAACAATCAAACTGTGACCATTTTGCGCAAATTAAATCGTTTCCGAATATCCATGAAAATTTTGAAGAAGGGATAATTTTATTGTTACAAAAGAATTCATCTTTCTCTAAATATTTTTAATCCTAAAACAATTGTAGGACACGCATTTGAATCCCAATCAACTTTAAAAAAACTAATAAAATTCTCCGAAATTTTAAAAAGGAAATGGAACAAATTTTTGTCCTTAAATTTAAGTAAAAAAAAAGTCGAAATTTAATACGTTATCACTGCGAACACATTCTGAAAAATAGTCTCGTCCCGATTTGCTAACTCATCTCGCCTTTCGTCTGGGTGTTTTCGCTTAACATGTGATTTTTTTGTCATATTTATAGGACTGTTGATTCGGAAATATTGAAGGAATAGCGTTTTTTGTATGTTTTGGTTACTCTCTAGGAACCTCCAAGATAGAACCACCGTCCCTAGTCATTCTATCTATTTTTATAATAAACGACTGAAAAATACCTAATACAGACTACTGAATGTTTTGTAGGACGACTCTATGAATGGCTTTAATCCATATTTGTTTAATTTCCTCATCTTTTGGAAAACAAACACGGACGCATAAGTATTAGTACTATCGTAATTGCATGAGCACTTAGGTACGCAAGATTTAGAAGCCATAATGGAAAAAATTAAGATTTTACTTTTTAAAACACCTGGGTATTATTTTGTTTGCACTTTTTTCTAGAAAATAGCCAATATCTTTATGGCATTTTATTGTAAAGGTAACCTGCCTTAACTAGTGAAGTATAATTTTAACTAACACGTTTTTTATAACACAAAAAACATACATACTAAAATTTACACAGAACATTTAGATTTACACAGAAAAACTTCCACTAGCTACCGGCGCTCGTGTGTGCTTTGGCATATGCTCGGACTCTATCGCTATGCAATAATTTATCCAGTTATCTTGTTGCAAAATTCTTTGCTCATGGCTATCCGGTTTTATGTTTCTATCTTCTTATTGGATTTCCGTGTATGGTTTTTAGGAGAGTGGTTAGGAGTTTGCGGGTGATTAGTTTCGAGATTAGTTTTTGTTAGTTTTACAAAGCTAGCGGCTATAATAGCGTGGTTTACAATATTCTTAGGTCTATATTAGTAGTTAGTTGGTTTTCTGTGGGTCTTTGATTTGTATTATTATTTTTTGGACCTCTTTTTCTTGTTTGTTTTCTTTTTTTTAGTGCTCTTTTTTTGTGGTATTTTTTGGTGTTTTTGATATTTTTTGGCATTTTTTGGTTTTTTATTTTTTCAAATTTGTTGTGTTAGTGGCGGAATGCTAGGGAGTATATATATAACTCATTGATGGATATTTGTGGGGTTGGTTATATTTTGTTCTCATTGCTTGTCTGATTGTGGTGTTGGGATGTGTATTTAATTTGTGTACGAATTTGGGTATTATTTTATCTTCTATGAAGGTGTCGAGTGTTGGTGTGCCTGTGATGTTATGCAAGGTTGTGTTTCTGATTGGAAGATTTGAGGACTGTTTACTTTTGACTGCTATTCTTAAATTTTTGTTTTGTTGGATCTGTAGTATTTTTTTCTTAGTCTGAGGTATGAAAGGGTACAAAATTAATTTGTGCGGCGTAAGTGAGCACGGGTCTCATGTACGCTTTGTATATCATTGTTGCTATAGGGTAGAACTATTTTTCATGATTTTAAAAAGTTTGCCGGTTCTGGCTTTGGATTTTTGTGTTGTGTTTTGTAAGTGTTTTTAAGACGTAAACTTTCTGTCGATGGTGAGGCCTAAATATTTCAGAGTATTAATTTAATTTTTGTATTATTTATTTTTACGGTTATTGTTGGGATTTCACGTGAAAACTGTCACTTGAGTTTTATCGGCGTTGACCCCAGTTGTTGTAGTAGTTAGTAATTAGGTCTGCCTGCTGTTGCATGAGTCTCGTGAGTAATGGTAGGCTGGTCGTCGTGGCTATCGTTGCAGTGTCGTCGGCGTATAGTGCTATGGTTGTTCGTTTGTCTGTGGGTAGTGGTATGTCGTAGGTGTATAAGTTAAACAGGGTGGGACCAAGGGATGAACCTTGTGGGACTCCAGATTGCATCGGGTGGGGGATTGAGCTATCCTTGTTGACTGATACAACAAAAAGGCGGTTCGAAATGTAAGATTGGATAATTTTTATTATACGGATCGGAAAATTCGCGACATGGAGTTTATATATCAGTCCAGGATGCCAGACTTTATCAAATGCTTTTTCGAGGTCTAGGGAGACAACCCCTGTATAGCGACCTCGATTTTGCATTGGCCATCTGACATATAACAAGTCGCCCCACAACAAAAACAAACCACCTTCCTGACCTTCCGATGTCTATTTTATGAATTATCACCAAGAACTAAATACATTTGAGGAGTCTTACACATTCTATTATTATTTTAACTTTATTACAACTTTGACATAGAGCTTTTTACTAAGGAAAAACTGCGAAAAACGTACAACGTTTGACGAGTATAATTAACAACCACTACAAGCAGCGGACGATGCCCTAACTAACTACTCTGTTGTATGGGGGATTCGTTGATTCACGTCCGATCTTACTCTATCTAATTTTCACATTCTGTATATCTCTGTCCTACCATATCGAGAAATGCGTAGGGAATAATTTTTAGAATCCCGGGGTACGGATACTTCATAGATGACTTGATGTAAAATAGTATAAAATCACGAGACCGATCTTGTGACGTCATTTTTATCATATTTTTGCTTTTCCCGGCCTCTATCTTACGGAGGTTTCGATTATACATAGAGGAAAAAGCGATCGAGCAATCAGAAAATTACTCAATAGATTTAATTTCGAATCATTGAAAATACGTCGTAATGTGTCACTAATTCGATTTTGTACGATACGATAGGGAACATTCCCATTTTTTTTATTGCATTAGAATGTTCTACCATACCGAAAAATAAGATATGCAAAATATGAGGCCTTAAATCCCAATATTAAATTTGTTAGACATTATTATTTGTTATAAGTCTCGCCTGCGAGCGAACCGTTTCAAACAGCTTCAAAGTCGTAACGTCACAGGAGACCGATTTGGTCGGCTACGGGAAGGAGATCCCAGCACTCGACCGCTTGATTTCATACTTCATTCGGCCGCTTTCCGGCGCAACGCCTACCGAATATTGAAGCTTGTGACGTCACAGCTAGTTTTCCAATTTAATCGCTGTTTAGATCCTTCATACTGATCGCCCGGAATTAGAAATCTTGTTTTCTTTTGAGGTACACGTTTTACTACAACGTTACGCTATGTTTTCTAGTATTATTTTTATATTTAAAATTTTAGTCATGTTCCCTATTGCACAACATAGTTGAGTGCTCTGAACTCTTAACTAAACTTAATTTTGTTATTACAGTGTTGTTTTATTGTACCGCCCCTAAAACGAATATACTATAGATAAATCACCAATATTGTTAACGTGTATTACTGTGTAATCTCTTTAATAACATTGCTAATGATTGTGATATCTTCAATGATAACATAATTGTATTCACACCTGTATTATTAAATTCGGATAGTTATATAAGCAAATTCCTAGTTAGCTAATAATAATGTATGCGTGAATTCCTGCAATCTAAAATAAATATATTCGAATATTCGCACATTTCTAGTCATAAACTGCCAAATCTTTATGGTTACACTCACATTTGTCGAGCGTTCATAATCGTTAAGAGTTAGAGTAGACACAGTTCACTTTCTCGCAATGGTTCTATTCGAGGAAAAAATTATTCACAAAGAATTACTCACACAAAAGAATCCCATAATCACATAGAAAAGTGCATGTAACAATCATTTAGAAAGTGAGACCAGATTAACGCGGTACCTGTATTTATAGTTGTGTAATTCCGGAAAATTCAATTTGCCACCATTTTTAACGGTATATTATGTATCTATGTACTGTGTGCCATATTTGGAGGTCCTTACCGCTTATAGCAACAAATACCTACCGTGTGACAATTTGTTCTTGTCCGCTGTGCTCTATGTGTTTATTTCTCTTTGCCTGCTAGAGGAAAGCGGTGATTAACTTTCACATACATAAAAAAAACCAGTTGTATTATTTTTAACTTATGCAGTTTATTTCTAATCTGCTATAATTTTTTAACTGAATCTCGTGGTCGTTTAAAATTGTGCCACCTACATAACTAATTGCAGTGTTCTAAATTCCAAATGGTTTTTATAATTGACTAAATGCGGGTGTAATCATTTTACTTCTCTGTATCACTTTCTGTACCAAGTACAAAATGCACCGTTGCGTGGAAAAGAAAAAAATAAATGAACGTCGCTTGCATAGTATAATTTAATTAACGCATCCTGCAGAGGAGATTCCGTTCTATAAAATTCATTTGATGAAATCATAAATCATAAAATAAGCGTTTATCTCTATAAAGTCGGCGTACGGCTGATTTTTACTAATTTCGTACCTACCTACAAATACCATGTACCTACCTCAACAGTGGTATTATATCTACAAAAATATAACTGGTAGCTCTATAAAATAACAATATTAACTTCTATGCGGTAAAGCGAGGAGAGATGGCACATGTTTTACAAAACATAAAATAGGAATAATAGGAAAAATTACAGGAAAATAATATAAACTTTGGCATTCCTTTCATCTGTAAAAAATAGAAACACGTCCTATTGGCATAAAAAAATAAAAAATTGAAACTCGAAATTGGTCCGTCTGTCCTACCTAAGGTAGGAGAGTAGGACCATTATTGACAGAATAGATGGACTTTAAAGTTTTAACACTTTTTATTTGTTGCACTGACGCCACATCTCTGACAAACGTTGTTGTAAGTTGTGCAGCTATCTTAAGCACAAAATACACTTAATCCAGTTGCCTTTTTTCTTCGTTTGTCGATAATCTTTGTTGCACCCAACGCATTCGTTTTCCAAATCACTCAAACGCCTCTTCACTGGATGAATCCTCTAAATCTCAGGTCATCGGATTCTGCAGAGGAAGAGTCATGTTCGTGACCGATTTGTAAAGGATTTTGCAGATGTTGCATATGCTGGGTCCGTGTCTCCTAAAAGCGTAGGAGAGATGGACCAGGCAATTTCTACAGAACCAAGCGTTATTTTATTGTTTCTAGGTTAGGTGTACCCTAGAAAGCACGTTTGATGACTATAATACAAATATTTCGCCTAAAACTTAACTTAAATTAATTTAATCGGCAGCCAAAATGATCCTAATAAAATTTTTCGTGTATTCGAAAACAACGACCACTTACTAACTAACGTAACTAACGAAAACATTGATAAAATACGAGACACGTGGGTTCGGCAAGTGCAACTGACGAATGTTATTGCGTTGACCGTACCAACTCGGACATTGTTTACACTCTGCAGAACATATCGCGAGTGGTCCATCTCTCCTCGCTTTACTCTATAAATAATTAAATAAGTAAAAGAATAAATGTGGTTATGGATTGATACCAACCTTTCGTCCATGCGCAAGCATACTTCCGTCATGTTTATCTATGGGTAGAATAAATAATAATTCATATAATAGACAGAGACAACTATTTAGGTGCTTAAAATAAAAACTTTTTAAACCTTTTATTTTTATTACAGCTTATCAAAGTTTATCTGTTTACTAATAAAAGTGAACATATTGCGCAAAAAAAAATATAATCTAATTTCGTGTATTAATACTTTTCTAAACCAGTAAACATTTTGTTTCACACGTGGAATATCCCACTAATTACCTCCCAAATTAATGAGTCTATAGATACCAATCTTTTCTGGAATGGTTGGGTAGGTAGCTATTATAGCTCCAACAAAATCGCATTAGTGTTTATCACCTGTCGAAGGTAATGAAAGTTAATTTGTTATTGTAATTTTGATGTGAGCGGTAAATGCTCAATGGCGAAATATTTTTGGCGCCGTGGCAAATAAACTATTATTGAACCACTGCATTATTGTGCCAATTTCTTTTTGTCAAGTTTTCAGCATTGACGATGCGTGGTCACAACGACTGGGGGCGCGTTCTTTAGTTCTTTTTAATGTACATAATGTGATTGTAGGGTGGCTATACTTTTTAATGCGTAGCCAGTCTCTCAACTTTAAAAATTTTAAGATAAAAGTGTTCACTGAAAAACGTAATACAGCAAAAATTAAACACATTGAATTTATGTTTAGTTAAATGCCCGAAATTGATAAAACATTTTACCAAACAATATTTACTGCTCAAATGTTTCTAAAATAAAGAAATTGTACGCATGAATTTCTTTATTTTAGAAACATTTGTCAGTTTTTATGTAAGTTTAGAGGTATTTAATGGTATTTGGAAGGAAATATTATTATTTTTTAAATATTTTCAAATAACTAATAATAATAGTTAGGAAAACAAATGCCCTAGGTGTGTACGTATTGTAAACTATTTTTTATTTGTTAATACACTATTGAATTTCCTGTTACGTTCAACTGTAATTTATGTTTATCTAACCTTGAAAATGATAAAAACTTTTTCAGTTCCATGTTTTGCATTCTTTAATAATCTTTAAAATAGTTTGTTAACAAAAATATGTAGTTTTCAAGTTATACAATGAAACATATATTGTGTAAGCATATGAACAAATTCGCAATATCTCAGAACGATAAAATGGCATTTGGAACAAACATGCACATATCTACAGTAGTCATGTTGATGTGATTTTTTTTTCTAATTAATTTATATAATTTATATAAAGTAAAAAACAATGCAGGAGTACGCTATACCGCTAGGCTCTCAACGCTCTGACTGAAACTTGTAATGAACTAAGTATATAGGTACGAATTGTAAGATTTAACCGCTCATGCGCAGTGACCTCGACTCGAACCTCAATAAGCAGCGTCGCGGCGGTTGTGTAGACACTAGACATTATCCGCAAAACAACCGCACTATCCCACTATCAATTACTGGTGTTCAGAAGAAACTGAATTATGTGGTTAAAAATCAGTCACACAGTACTATTCCTGGGAAGTCAGCCTTATGAACAAAAATAAGAGGACGTACGGCGAGACGTATGGCCAATGCTTGTGGTGCCTTAATTCTTAACGAGTACTGTTAGAATATTGATAGAATGATGTTTTCATGAGACTTGTTCCAAAAACTTGAAAAACATTTTTGCGAGACTAGTCTGCATATTTCCCATATAGACACCTGTCTCGTGTAAAAATAGGTTGATGTGGAAATATTTCTAGTTGCTGTAATAAATTGCTACACTAATTTATTTGTTGATGGACATTCTAAATTATAAGTGAACCCACATAGGTATACAATCATCAACGAGAGACGTGTGGATAGCAATGGAATATATATATATATATATATATATATATATATATATATATATATATATATATATATTGTGAAAAGTAATCTTGGGTTTGTAGCATTTCATTACATAGAAATAAGCAAATAGACGAATAAGAAAGAAAACACACTTACCAGTGTTATATCTGGACACACATACGGAAATGAATCACTATGCACATGAAAACGAACCACTTAGAAGTTGTACAAGTTCTTTCACCTTTCTTGAGGATCTTCAGAGCAGTATACGATTTATTTCATTGATCATTCATACTTGAATTTAAAGTTACTTTAAATTCAAGTATGAATGATCAATGAAATAAATCGTATACTGCTCTGAAGATCCTCAAGAAAGGTGAAAGAACTTGTACAACTTCTAAGTGGTTCGTTTTCATGTGCATAGTGATTCATTTCCGTATGTGTGTCCAGATATAACACTGGTAAGTGTGTTTTCTTTCTTATTCGTCTATTTGCTTATTTCTATGTAATGAAATGCTACAAACCCAAGATTACTTTTCACAAAATAAATATGAATAGCAAAGAATTTCAAAGCTAATATATATATATATATATATATATATATATATATATATATATATATATATATATATATATATATATATATATATATATATATATATATATATATATATATATATATATATATATATATATATTTATATATATATAATATATATATATATATATATATATATATATATATATATATATATATATATATATATATATATATATATATATATATATATATATATTGAGATGATATGTAATATGTAAGGCCTACGTTAATGAGATACCTAATTGTTATTATAAATGTATTTTCTATGAAATAATATGATGGAGAAACATGCAATCTGATATAGGATACTTACTCTATTTTCTTCCCTATTGAATCCTTCTCTGTTGTATGGGCGCCAGTTCTATGAACACTAATTTTTATTTTTATTGAAGGATCACGTTAGTCATGAGCACTCTTAAAGGGGGTCCAATTAGGTCCATGATATAAATTTCTTTAAAAAAATTATTTGTGAGATGAAGTTACTGACTCAAAATAATGAATTTTATAGTATGAAAAATTTTATTGATTTAATTAAATTTTAGTGAAGCTCAAATTGTATTAGTTTTAAATTATTTTTTGAAATTGTAAAAAAAAGCAAGAAAGAAGAAGTTGATTGCATATGACTATGGATTTACAGATATGATTAATAAAAATAAACAATCTTAAAACTTAAAGCTATTACATGGGACCAAGTCCTCTGACGCAATATTCCTTAATACTAGCAAATTTTGTATTGTTTATTACCTTGATAAATATGTTAATCCTTTGATCACCACGCACAAAATTTACCACCTTTTTGGTTTCACTGATACATGAACTAACAAATGCCGCTGGGCTCTGGTGGTGGTGTCATCTAGCGGGATGTCGCTGAACTGCCTCTGGAATGCGGACTGCCTTTGCTGGATCTCGCCTTGGGATTAATTTACTCTCAAATTTATTACTTACTGCTACTGTAGTTTATATTTATATGTAGTTAATATTCTATTACTTTGATTACTGTGAAAGATTGCTTCCTTTTCTTGTTTGTTATTGATCGCAAATTTTTTCTACTGGGCTGGGACGCTACCAAGCCTTTCACTTCTTATATGTAAAAACGACGGAAACACTTATTCATGCAGTTCTTTCTGCTTCTAGACCATTAAGACTGGTATTGTTGCATATTTAGCACAAATTTACGATTATTACTTTATATTTACAATTATTTTATAATAAATATTCATGCAATTCAGAAGCGTGGCTGTTACTTCTTTGAACGCCGTAGCTAGACTCTCTATAATGTTTCTACGGATGTACCGTAATAAGAAACGGATGCAACTTCCTGGTTACCTACTTCTTTCCTTGTTTTGTTATTTTGATCTGTCCAATCAGATTGATTCATTATATTTAATTTATTTAATTTCACTTAAAACTATTACACTTTGATTATCATATTATATAATTTTGAATTCTAAATACTATCATACAGTTAAATTCAATATCTGTCGCCTGACTTCACTTTCTGTGTGACGACATTTTGATTTTTCTTCCTCGCTAAAACTCTCGAACCCACGACTTACATTGATATTTTTGCATTAATCCTTCAATTTAGACGTAGTTTATTAGTGATTGATATTTTGTAATTATTGTTATGAGTTGTCTATTGTAATTTCACTTGAAACACATTCTTGTAGCTATTAATTATTTGCTATATAACGATATTACGTTTTGACCAATCATGCGCGTAGCCGGTTGGCGTTCTGCTATACTCTGTTCGTTGGTCATAGGCACGTGTTTGTTTGCGCTTATACTATAGTCGGTCCGTTAGTTGCAGGGTACTGAATTTATTGTAATTTTAATCGGTTGTATTTATTGTAATTTTAATCGGTTGTATTCATTGAATTGGATTGCCTTGCCGATTTATGTTCTGTATTTTCGTTTATCTCAATATATATATATATATATATATATATATATATATATATATATATATATATATATATATATATATATATATATATATATATATATATATATATATATATATATATATATATATATATATATATTACAATTATAAATTACAATGTATTTCAATTTTTTTCGGTATTAGCTGCTTTTTACGATTTTTCTCTGTAGACGCTCTACTAGAAATTAAATTACGAGATTAGGGCAAGTACAATACCGGAAGGATTAACGATCCTCGAGGCTGAGGCAGTTGTGCAAAGAGAAAGGGTCGCCGGTGGGCGATTCCCAGACATGACATATGACATAGACGGCATTGTACCTGGTCAGGAACACGTGCGGGGAGGTCTACCAACAATCACGGTCTGATATGAATCGGCCGTTTAGCGGGAGTTGCGTAGGTGCTGCGCCAGATCTCTAGGTAGGTCATACGTCGCCTCCTCTCCGATATACTCACATGTGATGAGAGTACCGCCTTCAATTTATTTATGACTGCATGCATGGGAATATTACTGCTTCTTTTTAATTGGTACCTATACCATTGTTTTTGCACGCAGTGTATAAAGCTGTCAGAGGAGAAGACTATGAAGGTTCATTGTTCTGACCCCATTAACTAATTGTGACCATTGGTGTTCCTTAAAAATTGTCAGATTTGAAGGATCTTGTATCTCTATAATGAAAATTAAATTCGAGGTAATTCGGTAGTAGATATTAATAGAAATAATAGATATTCGGTAAGAGAGTAAGCAGATTTCGGTAGCACAGAGCAATAAAAAGTATACAAAGCTGTATGAGGTGCAATGATTATAGTGTCATGTTTAATCAAGGTAATGAGTAACAATCAAAAATGAATAATAAGAATTTTCTGTGGCAAAAATGTTAGAATGAAATTCTTCTCCTACTTCGTAATGGTCATAGCGTGTACCGCTGAAGCAACTGATTATACAAGTTAATTTTTTGAGCAACTATTAAACCTAACAAACAGTATACTTTGTTTGTATTCCTTTTTTGAAAATTATTTTATGTTTTAAAATTCGTTACAGGGCCACTCCTTTTGGAAAATTTTCAAGGCAAGTGGAAATGGAAATAAATCCATTGAATTTGAAAGTTATGGGTCCATTAAATGTGGATCTCCAACCAGGTTCAGCTGAAGTTTTGTTTAATTGCATTTGTACACTTGTCCTTAATGTGTACAGGGTGGTCCACGTAAGATAGTCCACTACCTTATCTCAACAGCCGTATATTTTGTTGCGTATAGTGATTCTCCTTGTGATTATAAATATTTTTTGTAATAGGAAGAAAAACTGCTCAAAATTTTTCATATCTTATTCCACAACAAAAAATACTGAAAATACTAAAAAATATCTACAGTTTAAGAAAATGTATTTTTTAACGCCACGATTTTCTGTACCACTCTGTAATTTAGTAAATTTAGAAAAATAAAAACTCATTAGATAACTTGTAATTAACTTTATATTCTAACTCTTAGGACTTTTGAGATAAGGTAGTGGACGATATTACGCGGACCACCCTGTACTGTCCCTAACCGCTGCACTGTTCTAAATTGTGTTTTATCGTTTTCGTTTTGTGTTTTTTATGTATATTTTTCTGTTGAAACTTAGTGCGTTTGTTTATCGCCACATATAATACTTTTTTCTAACTTTTGACACATTCGTGTATTTGTTGTTTAGGTACTAATTAATTATATTTGGATTTTATCATTTACGAGTACTATAATTATCACTCAAATCATGCAGGTACAGTGAATCCGGATCATAATTTCTGGATAATATTTCCATCAGTATCGACCTTAACGTTCAGCACATATTCTTTGCGTGCAGTAATATATTAATTAATTTTAGAAATCGCAGAATTGTTCGTACTATTGATATCTTGTAAAACAAAAAACAGAAACATTATTTACCCAGCACCTCTGGTATTTTTTTAAAATTTCGCTTTCAATTGGTTTAAAATTTAAAATGTATTTCACACAATTGCTGTGATTCGAGGATATAATGCAGACTAAAATCGTCTACAGGCTTCTTGAATTCGCAATATTTATAAACAGGGCCTTAGCCACAGCAGGAAAACGTTTAGTGCCGATGCGCGCGCAACTACAGCTGTTCGACTTGAATGTTTGATATTAAGAGCCCTATACAGCTAAAGTTTTGCGGTTTTACAAATAGCATGAAAACAAGTTTATATTATTAAAAACTAATTACACCAAAAAAATTGTTAAATATTATAGAATCTTGGAAACTTAATCTTTTTTATCATCCAATTATTTACAATTTTATTTATCTTCACACTGAGTTTAAATTTTTTAAAAAAGTTTTCCAAGAATTGTATATTTATTCTAGAAATATACGTGCAAAAAGTAATCCACATATACCAATTTTCAAATTTATAATTGTAAAATAAGATTTACCTGGAAAGTTAGGATAAGGATAAGGATAATGCTGCCACCTACCAGCAGTTATCGTGGCAAGCGGGTAAAGCGGGTAAGATCGGCAACAACGGTTTCCAAAGTTCGTATCAACCCTGCGTGGTAAATTGTAGTAACGTACCAACATTGTCTTTATATAAGACTTATTTTTTACTGTTTAACAGTTAACTAAATGGTGATAGAATGTAAAACAACTTAATGGAATGAATTATGGTTTAGCAAACGATACCTACTATTAATAAATCTGGACATTTTACGCGGCCGTAATAGGCATCGTATTTCTAGCGTTTTACCTAGTAATAATTGGTTTCTAATTAACTGTAAACAGAACTGACTATATTATAATACAAAACAATAATACTTGACTGGAAATACAGGGTTTCTGACTGCTGGTATTAATTTGAAATCTAGTCTACACTATATATTTGATGTAACAGTAACAAGTGGCTTGGAATCTACATTGATTACAGGGTTACATTGATTTTCTGACAACAGCTATAATAAAGAATGTCACCGAGGAAATCGATAAATTGAAATTATGTAGATATTTACTTACTGTCGTGTTGTATGGTTCAGGTGATTCACCCTTTAGAAAACTGCGGCACACATTCAATTAAATATTTGCCGGTTCCGCGATGCCAATAAACTTTATTCGCAGACAGAGTAATCAATTCCAGCCTATAATATTATGGCGTGCCATGACGCCAACACCTCTCTTCATTAATGATTGCGGCGTGATGATTAACGAAGGATTTTTGCAGTCTGTCGTGGTGTAAATCTCATAAGTCAACCCGGAAGAACTTCTTCCACATGCATGCAGACTTCCAGATGCGCCAGGATCAAACTCGATTGTTCTTCGGGGCGACTGTATACACATGCAAATTTGCTCCTACGTAGAGCTTTTGTGTCATATATCTAAAAATTATCTTTGTGATGGCGTACCTATTTATTCCCACATCATTTTCCACGTAGTTCTTTCCAGTGGACCTATGTGTATTTTTTATTTTATGATTTTTTTAACGTCGACGTATTTCCGCATCGGGTCCATGCGTGAACATTATTTTTCGATTTTTGTTGAAATTTCTATAACTTGTATTGACTCAAATATTTTATGTTGATTGAGATAAAACTGGGGTTATAGGAACTAGATATTAGCTTATAGATATTAAACACACAAAATTAATATACAATAATAATTGATATATTTAAGGTGCTTTTGCTCTTAATTCTGGGCCCTTCTCCGGATAAAAAAATATTGCAGTTCAGCTAAAGTGACTTGCAAAAGTGTTGACTCACAGTCAACAAACTGAATAAATTGTAGAAGCTATCAAAACAATAATATTTATTATAAATAACCTGTTAAATTTAATTCCATTTCATAATTTTAAACCATGCTATATTTAATTCATCAGATTATTCCCAGAGCGTTGGTAGCTTAGCCGGTAAAGCATATCACATTATTACCGTTTTTCACTCGTACCTAAGTGGAAGAAGTACGAATGCGAAATACACTGGGCCAGAACGAGGGACATACGTGCGGGAGTCCCTCAAGAGTCGTGCTTCGCACCGACACTGTTCAACACCTTTGTCTCCGACTTCCCAACTTTCCCGAATAACAACTACGCCGACGATACCGCCATATACGCTCATAGCTGGAGCACACACAGGCTGCAAACCAGCTAATAAAGGCGCTGAGGGCGTCGAAGTACTAGAACAGGTGGAAGATTCGGGTGAATATCGACAAGTCGTATGCCATGGTATTTACAAAGACATTTCGAGGCAACCGCATAATTACGCCTATCACAATAGGGCAGGGGGG